>CM021105.1:108405447-108594277 GCA_007115665.2 Sequoiadendron giganteum | reverse complement strand
AAGGCATGTTGTCCACATCCCAAGATTTCTCTTTTATGTACATGAAAGGTGATCAAATTGCCAAAAGAGACAAGGATACGTGACATACAGGGAAAAGGATCTCTATTCCCTTACCCCCACTTAGTGCAAGACAAGGATGATCCAAAATGAAAAGAGGAACTAGGGGCTTCAACCCAAGGGAGAGCACCATAGTTCTTAAGATAATGAATTTTGTTTTTCAAAGCCTTACATTCATTAGTAGAATGATCATTGACTCTATGATATGCACAAAACAAACTCTTGTAGTAAATTTTCTTTCATGTTCTTAGGGGGAGAGATATCAAACTAATGTAGAGGAAGGGTAATCAAAGTCAAAACAACCCTAAACAAGTTCTTTCGTTAATCAAAACGTGGGTTTTCCTTCTCAAGCCCTCATTCTTGCTTGCATCCATTCAAAAGGCCTTCTGGACATATCTTTTGACCCAGATGTGATCTATAGAAAATGAGACCCATTTAGGATACCCATTTGGTGATTCTTACACATATCCAAAATAAAGTAGGATACCCCTTTGGCCATTCTTATAACAAATATCCCTTCTTAATACGAACTCTTGTAGTAAAATTTATTTCATGTTCTTGGGAGGAGAGATATCAAATTGATGTAGAGTAGGGGTAATCAAACTCAAAACAACCTTAAACAAGTTCCTTTGTTCATCCAAAAGTGGGTTTCCCTTCAAAAGCCCTCATTCTTGCTTATAGCCTTTCAAAAAGGCAATTTGGACATATCTTTTGACCTAGACCTGATCTACAAAAAATGATACCCATTTAGGATAACCATTTGGCCATTCTTTCTTTCTATGAAGGGCCTAAAAAATTGACTTCCCTACTTCTAAGAGGGGTTTTTTTTACTACCTGCACACAAATGCAAGCAAAATTTCATTAGTAACTCAATAAAAATGGAAAACTACGAAATATATTTTAAAGGGTTTTTATACACCCTCAAAATAGAACCTTTCACCAACTTCTATAGATTCTTGATGGAGAGAAGAAAAGATATGGAATTTTCTTATTCGCTGAAAACTTTAGGGAAAATTTAGACCTGTTGTCATAAAAATGCTATAACTTTCTCTAAACTTAATGAAATTTAACCAAACCAAAACCAAATGAAATATAACTCAATTATATTTCCACCCATACCATGTGTAGGTAACACATGGGTCATACAGATCTGTACTACATGAAAGAACAAGACTGTTATAGGAAAAATGCATAGAAAACAAGGATTTCATTTATCAAAACTTCAAATAAATAATGTTTCCTCATCCTTTGATAATCCTAACCTTTGTGTAAACCATACAAGGATTTTTTTTATATTTACAACCATTTTCCAATGGTTCTGAACCAACTTTTCAAATTACAACTGTTCATATTCCACCAATGTGCAATTTGACAACATTGTGCAACATTGACACATTTTGAAACTAGACACTTCCATTCACCTAATGACCTAGCTTAGACTCCAACACATATGAAATGGTCTTAGGAGACCTTATTACATGTAAAAAACTCAAAAAAATTAAAAAAAATCAACTTTTGACCCCTTGGAGGCATAAAATGACCTATGGGTGCCCCTGCACCATACTCCCAAGAGGAAAAAGAACTCAAGTCCACTTGAGTGCAGGGCTTCCCTCTCTTATTAGTTTTCCAATTCTTCTACAACTTTTCCTTCAATTTATGTTCTACAATCTTGAATTTACTTGGATCTTTCTTCTTGTTGTTGCACCATCCCTTATTGAGCATCTTCTCAACTTTGAGGTTCCAAAATTCTAGTTCTCATTCATATACCTCAGTACCACTGTTTATGTCTTCATCTTCATCGTTGGAATACAATATGTAAACATATTCATCATCCATAAAATCAGAAAATGCAACCATTACCTCAGCTATTTTGGCAACATCTTCATCCCCATAGTGTGCTACATTTTTATAACCATCTTCATACACTGTATGAACTTCTCCTCTTTCTTTATACCCTTTTACATCCTCATTTTCATCTGTTGCACTTGTAAACACATACTTAAAATTATTGTTAGGAATAAAATTTTCAGCCTCAAGGGACCCATTTCTTCACATTTTCCCTCTTCCTTAGATGGCTTAGCCTCTCCCATCATCAATAAATACTCTCCAAGGTCTCGTTCTATTTTCCTCTCTTGCCTTCTTCTCTTATGAATGATCTTCCTAATAGGCCAGTTTATCCTCTTCCTTATTGGTAAATGCCAACCACTTTCTTGTTTTCCCTTCTCAAGACACTGCTGCATCTCAAGATCCATTATTTCTTGCATTTTTTCTTGAATTTATTTCATTTGTTCCAAGGTGTTCCTCATCTCTATTATCTCTTGTTGAAAATTTAGTTGTTTTTCCTTCTCATTTTTCTTCTTCATCTCAATTTTATTTCTTATTTTATCTTGTTGCTTCTTATGTGGTACCTCCTTACTATTTAAGTCTCCACGAACTAATCTCCTCAACATTTCCATTCTTATTTCTCAATAAAGTCTCTTCCACGTTTTTTCTTCATGATACCCCACCTTAAGCCCCTTTCTTTTTCCTTGGGCTTGTCTTTTTGTATCTAGGCTCTTCCTTCAACCTGTAAAAAGACAATACACAACTCCCAAAAATTATCTTGCCTAGATATTTGGCCTCTGATACCAAATTGATGTAGATCAAGGGTAATCAAACTCAAAACAACCTTAACAAGTGTCTTTGTTCATCAAAAAGTGGGTTTGTTTTCACAAGCCCTCATTCTTGCTTGTATCCTTTCAAAAAGGCATTTTGGACATATCGTTTGACCTAGACCTGATCTACAAAAGAGGATACCCATTTTTCATTATTACACATATCTAAAAATAAGTTAGGGTTGATTTGTATGGAGGGCCTCAAAAATTGACTTTCCTACTTCTAAGAGGGTTTTTTCGGACTGTCTACACACAAATACATCAAACTTTCATTAGTAACTCCATAAAAATGGAAAACTATGAAATATACTCTAAAGGGTTTTTAGATACCCTCAAAACATAATCTTTCAAAAAAATTAATAAATTTTTGATGGAGGGGAGAAAATATATGGAATTTTCTTATTCACTGGAAACCCTAGGGAAAATTTAGACCTATTGTTACAAAAAATACTATAAATTTCTCTAAACTTAATTAAATTTAACCAAACCAAAACCAAATGAAATATAACTCAATTATATTTCCAAACATACCATGTGTAGGTCATACACAGATCGTACATATCTATACCATGTGAAATAACATGATTGTTACAGGAAAAATGCATAGAATACAAGTTTCATTTATCAAAACTTCAGATACACAATGTTTCCTCATCCTTTCATCATCTTAACCTTTTTGTCGACCATATTAGGCCTTTTAAAACATTTACAACCATTTTCCAGTGGTTCTCAATAAAATTTTCAAATTACAATTGTTCATATTCCACCAATGTGCAATTTGACAACATTATGCAACAGTGACACTTTTTGCAACTAGACATTTACATTCACCTAATGACCTAGATTAGACTCCAACACACATAAAATGGTCTTATAAGACCTTATTACATGTAAACAACTCAAACATAACAAAATGTCAACTTTTGACCCCTTGGAGGCATAAAATGACTTGTGGGTTCCCCTACACCACAAACAATATTGGAGGAGTCTCAACAAGATACTTTCTTGATCAAAAGTAGAGGATGTTTCATTATTTTTCAGAAAAGATATCTCTCTCTTAGTATTAATTGTCATTCCTACACAAGACTCTTTAGACTATGAGATTTTGTACTCTCCTTTACAAGAGCATGTAAAATCTAGCAAATTTGAATCTTAAGTGTTTTGTGTGATGAAATTTATGTTAAGTGGGGACTTCTCTATTTGTTTTGTTTCTTGCAAAGGATAAAAATCAAGACCACTAGTGTTCATCAATTCAAGATTTACTAATGTTAAATTTGGCTTAGAAGGATGTTTTGTAACAGTGTTGGTATCAAGTAAAGTCTTGTTTATTTTTATCAAAGGACAATAACCAAGACCATGAGTCATTTCTTGTGTGTTAGGCTCTATAGGGACATGAATAACTTGTTCTCTAGCACCACATCCTTTTCCACTATAACCAAGTTGTAAGAAAATTTCAAGCTCAGGATCAATTTCCACTTTGTACACCTTATTATTATTGACATACTTCATTATGTGATGAAGATTTGAAGGCACACCATGCATCTCATGAATCCATAGTATTCCTAAAAAAAGGTTATATGAAAGATCATGAGGAGTGATATGGATATGGGTTTGTAAGGTATCCTTTCCAACTCTAATAGGTAAAGTGATCACTCCATGTGATTGCTTTCCTATGTTGTCAAATCTTCGAATTGATAAGGAATTGGGTTGAATTTGTGACTTGTCTGTGAAAAATTTATCCAAAAGAGTTACACTACACACATTAAGTGATGATCTATTGTCAACAAGGTTTTTCTTTATCCCTTTTATTTTATATTGAGATATTATTATGAAACCTTCATGTTGTTTTTGCACTTCCAAAGGGGGGAGTTCACTTTGGTGGAAAACAATGTCATCATTTATTCCTTGAATCGAGGCTTCTATGTCATTTGGTTGCACATTAGAAGGGATAGGAACTTGTTGTAAAGAATTTTGAATCATGTTATGATAGTTAGGAGAGGCTTGAATAAGGTCCCATAAGGATATCGTAGTAGGATTATTTTTAAGTTGTTTGAAAATATTATACTACTTTCCACTTTGTGAAGGAAAATGAGGGGCACTAGGCAAGATATGATTAGGCAATGGGAGGGATGTTGAAGGTGTTTTTCTTGGTT
The DNA here is from genome assembly GCA_007115665.2 of Sequoiadendron giganteum. Taxonomy (NCBI): domain Eukaryota; kingdom Viridiplantae; phylum Streptophyta; class Pinopsida; order Cupressales; family Cupressaceae; genus Sequoiadendron; species Sequoiadendron giganteum. Next base: position 108,589,413 of record CM021105.1, on the reverse strand, counting down.
GTGAATTATTCCTAGTGTTTTATGTATGAGAAATGATATTGTAACTCAATTGTTGTGAAACATTGTTCTTAGGTGGTTTCAGGATAAGGATGGGTTTTTTTAAACTTGTAGTTTTTGAGAGGTTGGGTAAATGATAAGTTTATGCTTAGGAGAATACTTCAAGGGGTATCTAATGTGCATAACCTCAAGATAATTATCCTTATTTTCATGATCTATTGGTGAAGGGGAGTCTAATGTCACTCCATCATCTTCATCTAACAAATTCACCTCCCTATTGTTTAAAAGACAAGTATCAATCGTATCATTCTCTTGCATCATGATATCTATCTTTGTAAGAGATTTTTTAGGAGAGAAGGAAACAATATGTTGATTACATTCCATGAATAGGTTTTGTAGAGTAAATTCATGACAAGGAGGGGGAGGCATAAAGAGAAGGAAAAACATCACATTCTTGTTTTTCAATAATTTTATCCTTTTGCTCAATTATGTTTTATTGGATGGGGGAAACATTAGGAAAGAGAGAAAGAAGATTCTCATTAATTTCAATGAAAAGTTCTTCGAATCCCAAAATATATTCTCCAAAAGTAGGAGAGACATTGGGAGAAGATCAAGTATGATTATCATGATTATTTGTGATTACATACCTTTTTCAAATAATGTCTTCCAAAATAGAGGAAGAAAAATAAAGAGGATTGTCATAGGTCTAAAAGATTTGATCATCTAATGCCAACATATCCTCCTCAAAAACAATGTGATTGTCATGATTTCTCACAAAAACATTCTCACAAATAGGGGAGGATTTTGGAGATGAATGTTGACTAGGTAGAGTGATGTTAAGAAATGTGTCTATGATCTCATTCTCTTGTGCCATTATATCTTCCAAAGTAGGAGAGGTTATAGAAGAGGAGCTTTCAACATTATCATGATTCTCAATGGGTGTATCTTCTAACACCAAAATATCTTCATCATATGTAGGAGAGATATTGGGAGAAGAGGAACTATGATTAACATGATTTTATATGCTTGCATCTTCTTCTATCACTTCATTCCTAAAAATAGAAGAGATATTAGTGGGTTTCAAATTATGGAGTGTGTCAACATTGTCATTCTCTTGCACTAAGATACTCTCATAACTATGAAAGATATTGTAAGGATGACTGTCATGGTTGTTAATGAGATTTTTCTTGACATACTTGGAAAGGAAAGATACTAACATTGTGTGACAATTGATCTATCCAGCTTATGCAATGTTTCAAATGAATACCCTTAAATGGATGTTTAGATCCCAACATTTAAAACATGAATAAAATGATGAAAAAAATATGTAATTTTGAATACAATTTTCCAAGCTCAAGTGAATGAAGAATGACTCTAAATGCAATTATTATGAATAACAATGCATTTTTTCTATTTTTTTGGATGATGCAAAGATGTAAAAATGTAACCTATATGCACTTACATTAGTGCAAGATTTAGGAAACCTAGATGCAATTTCACTAATGTAAATGCAATGAAAAAATGAATGGAATCCTAGATCTAGGGCCTTAATGAACTCCAAAACAAAAAAAATGAATGTCAAAAATGTCAGGTTCACCAAAATGAACATAGAAAATTTGGATCTTCAAAATGGAGATCCCTAATTCTCTATTTTCCATTAAAATATGAGCAATATGGGGTGCATATCTAAATTATAACCATACATATAATCAAAATATAGATTTTTGAGAGGTAGGAATGATGTGTACCAATCACCAAAGATGTTTTTTCAAATCTCGCTCTTCATAAATCTTCAACCTAAAGCTAGAAAATCACACATCATAGAGAAGAAAATGTTGGTTATTAGGGGATAGGGGTTTTCCTTTGTTAAACCCCATTTTAGTAATCAAATTTGATAATTAATTGAAACATGTAATTGAAGGAATGACAAGTGAACATAACAATGTCCCAACTTACCATACCAATATTGAAACCTTGGAATGAAATCAACATGTAGAAATATCCATGGATGTGATTCTTGATAATGAAATTGATTTGAGATGATATATTTAAATACTTGAAGTGATCTTGAATGCTACATCAGCATGCATGCCTTCAACATGATAATGGATCCTTGATTGCTCCAAGAAGACTTTTATAATCTTCCCTTGAATACCTTGATAATGCTCTCTTGATCTAGAGTGCTTAGTGTGTAAGATAACCTTCTTGATGTGTCATCCTCCTATTGTTGTGTGTCCTCAAATGAGTATGAAAGGTCTCCTTTTATAGAGGAGAGTTAAGTGTGGCTAGAATTAGGATCATGATCGAGGGCCAAGATTGAATTAGAAAATAATTTAATCAAGTGTGGAGGTTAATTGAGAGAAGAAAGACATGGATCAAGGAGCTAAAAGGTATTTAATTATAGTGGCCAGAATATGAGAATTAAAAAAAATATTAATTTTATTTATTTAAAAAGAAAGGCGAGAACAAATAATTATATAATTATATAATTAAAATTAATTATTTAACTATACAAGAAAGGTAGAGTGTTAAACATTAAATAATTATTTAATGGAGAGGGAAAGGATAATTAGATAATTAAAATAATTATTTAATTATAGAAGAAGAGGGAAAAGCTAACTTTTGAATTAAAATAATATTTAACTCAAAAGTGGGGGAAAAGACAAAATATTAAATAATTAAAAATAATTATTTAATATTTGGGGGAAAGTGGGAGATAATTGAATAAATATGATTTATTTAATTATAGAAGAAAAGGGTAATGAATAATTAAATAATTGAGATAAATATTTAATTATAGAAGAAGAGGGAAAAGCTAACTTTTGAATTAAAATAATATTTAATTCAAAAGTTGGAGGAAAGAACTAAATATTAAATAATTAAAAATAATTATTTAATGTTTGAGGGAAAGTGGGAAATAATTAAATAAATAAGAATTATTTAATTAAAGAAGAAAAGGGTAATGAATAATTAAAAGATTGAAATAAGTATTTAATTATAGATGAAGAGGGAAAAGCTAAATTTTAAATTAAAATAATATTTAATTCAAAAGTGGGGGAAAATGATGACTATTAAATAATTAAAAATAATTATTTATTATTGGAGGGAAAGTGAGAAATAATTAAATAATTAAAAATAATTATTTAATTATAGAAGGAGAGAGAAAAGCTAACTTTTGAATTAAAATAATATTTAATTCAAAAGTGGGGGAAAACAACAAAATATTAAATAATTAAAAATAATTATTTAATATTGGACGGAATGTGGAAAATAATGAATTAAATGAGATTTATTTAATTATAGAAGAAGAAGAAAAGATAACTTTTGAATTAAAATAATATTTAACTCAAAAGTGGGGGAAAAAGATAAAATATTAAATAATTAAAAATAATTATTTAATATTGGAGGGGAAGTGGGAAATAATTAAATAAATAAGATTTATTTAATTATAGAAGGAAAATAAAATAATTAAATAAATAAGAATGTATTTAATTATAGAGGAAAATGGGCTTATTTAGTGACGTAATTAAATAAATAAAATTTATTTAATTAATCAAGGAAATAATAAAGAGAAAAAATGAATAAATAAATAAAATATATTTAATTAGTCAAGGAAAGAATAAAGAGAAAAAATGAATTAATTAAATAATTAAAAAATATTTAATTAATAAAGGATTAGGCTTGTGGATGAAAGATAGGACCAAATAAGGCATGCCCAAAAAAGTGTGAAAATGTAAAGAGATACATTTTTCTACACTTCACAATTCATGAGATGCATGTAATTTATTAGTTAGATTGAGTTTAGTTATTCAAAGTATTATTCTTCAATTTATCTTTTAGTTATTTATTTATGTTGATAGTTAATATTAGTTTATCATTGTTCATGAATTACATGCAGGATAACTAACATTTCATTTATTGCTTATTACATCTGAATTCTTAGGAACATGCATGTAATAATTATTAGTAATACTTCAAAGGCCAGTTTAGTTGAGTCAGTAATCTAGCAACTAAGTCTTAGTTATACTTTTACTGTTTCACATTCTTTTGAAATTTCAGCAACTAGAATAACTATAGGAAGATAGTTTAGGTAGTTTGAGTCTATGAAAGCATATATAGTGTTGCATCATCATAAGCTTATGCACCTTGGTTGATGATTTAATGTAGTCTTAAGAAGTGTCAAGTGGGTTATTCAGTCAGTTTACCCTTTGAATTGAGTGAGTTTCACCAAGTTTACAAAGAATTAGCTTAGAATCTTCAATTTTAGTGTCGTTGTCAGGGATGGTGATATCTTCATATGTCTAGTTTTACAAGTTTTCATAGTTAATTTTCTATTTCTGCATTAGGACTATTGGATTTCATCATAAAAAAAACCAAGAGTTATACTAACAATGTGTAGGTTCGTTGCCATACAAAGTAAAACCTACTATATACAGAGGTGGAGAGATATCAAAGGAAGATTCCTCCCTTCAAAAATTCAAGATAGAGAAGATATTGGTGACTTTCTTGATTTTGCTACATAGATTGTTGAAAGAGTGAACACTACTTTTCTATCTTTATCATCTTCAACATCATCATCATATTCCATGGCTACTAAAGGTACCTTCCAAACAATGGAAAATCCTGATCCCCCAGAGCATGGTACCTTTGAGTTCCCCATTGCTAACCAAGCTAGAGCTACTATGCTGAAAAAAATTCCACCATCAATATTACCAATATTATGGCTTGGTAACTGAGGACCCTGATACCTTTTACTTTGAGTTTGATTTTTTATTCAAAATTTATGATTATACTTATGATGCCCACCAACTCAAGCTCTTTCTAGCTACTCCTATGGATGTTTCCCGTTGATGGTTTATGGGGCTTGGAAGGGATGTTGTTCTTGATTGGGATACAATGAAGACAAAGTTCTTGGAGAAGTACAAGGACTATTATAGAGGATTAGACTGGAGAAGAGATGATATTTTCTCAATGTATCAAAAAGAGGATGAGCTATTGGAGGATTATATAGAAAGATTTCAGTTTTCGTTGAAGAAGAACCCATGACATAAACTATCAGAGGAGTCATTTACATTGGTATTTTTAAGGGGGGTTAATGAAAAATGTATGCATGCTCTCGACCTTATTGGATGAGGAGACATTTATACAAGACCATTTCAAGACATTTGTAAATTTTGTAGGAATTATTCAAGGACCCTTTCTAGAAAGCCAAGAGGGGAGAGATCATCCATCAGAAGTAAGTCCTCCAATGGGGTCTCCAAAGTTGAAATTAGTAATTTATTGTCCAACATGAAGTAGGGTATAATCACTCATCTAGAAACACAGTTGGACACCCTCCACATTAAGATGGAGTGGGAGGAAGTAGAAGCCATGCTTACTGGGTATTATCCTAACTATAGGTAGAGGAAAGCCAGTTGTAAGTGCAAACAAGTGGCCAATATCCAACAAGAAAAGATTGAGAAACTAGACTTCTAGGAAATGGAAGGAGATGATGGGAAACATTTCTACATAGCACAAAGGAGGCTTTGGTAGTAGAGATAAGGTATGCCACCAAAACCCAAGTTTCTTTTAATCCATCTTTCCCTTTGAGCAATCAAAACTTTCCTACCTAGAACTCTCAACTCTAGCAAACCAATTAGAACTAGTGGCAGAGTCCTCAATAGTGGCCACAAGCCTATCTAAACTGGAACCAGTAGCCAAATCCATGTCCCCAACAAAAATTTCAAGGTCCCAACTACAACCCACAATGGCCAACCCACTAGAACCAATGGAAGCCTCAGTGGCAGAAAGGCCAACCATGGCAAAAAAAAATGAATTACCAATAGCCTATGCTACCTCCTTCTACACCTTAGTAGCAAGCTATAATTCCCTCATCAAATCCTCAATCTCAGCCACCTACACCATTACAAATACCCACCCAACATACACCAAACCCTAACTCTAATCTTGTTCAACTGGCTTACACTAATGAAGTTGTCCAATACCCCAGTTATTAGGTAGGGGTGAGTAACCTTCATCTTAGATTAGGGAAGCAACTTGCATGACCTTCATCTCCCAAAACTATAGAATTAGACAATGAAGAACCTACAAAGGAAGCCTCAGGTAACCCATCTATGGAATCTTAGTCCAATCCAAGGCTCTAGACTAGACTACATCATATCTGAAGCCTCCATTCCTTGAACATATAGCTATCCAATAGTAGTATACACAGGCTAAAACTTATCTTCTAAGATAGTTGAAAGATGTCGGCATTAAAATTCCCTTAATCCAAGCTATCAATGATATTCCCATCTATACTGAGACTGTTAGGGATCTCTGTATTAAAAATCTAGCAAGGAAAAGAAAGTACCCACACATAGTCCATGTTTTGGATAACCTTGATGATATAATGTTGGGAAATATAACTATTCCCAAATAAATAGATCCTGGTAGTCCAGTTGTGGACATTAAAATCAATGGGAACCTTATTAAGAATACTTTTATAGACCTGGGTGCTACAATTAACGTAATGACCAAGGAGGCCATGCAACTACTATAGTTAGCCATCCTAAAACCTACTCAGATAGTTGTACAACTAGCTGATAGGTCTACAATTAAGCCTAAAGGAGTTATTGAGGACTTGATCATTGCATTAGATTCTTCGGATTACCCTACTGACTTTATAGTACTTCAACCCAAAGCTAATCTTGTTGGTTATCCACTAATTGTAGATCGACCTTGGTTAGCCATAACTGATGCATTCTTAGGTTGTATGGTAGGCAACATGATCATATCCAACAAAACTATAACCCAGAAACTAGTACTTTATTCACCATCTCAACCACATCAAGACCTTAAGTAGACCATTTTTCCACACCTAGATGATGAGGACAACTACTCGTTGAAAAATTTAATGACCATTGAATGTAGCCCCTTATTGGATATTCAAGATGAGGATAAGCAGATAGATATTATCATACAAAATGATTGGGGAAGGCATCTACAACAACATGGTTGTTTATCCAACTTGCATGATCCCTTTGAAAGAATAACACCTATCAGATCCTCATAGGAGATATCCCAAATAATCCAATATACCTTGTTACTCCAACAATTCTTTCCAATAATACCTAGTCTTGATCACTCCTTTGTACAAGACATGTCTATGCAACTAGAGATCAAGCCTGAAAAAATGTTGAATGTTAATAATGTATTGATTGATGAAGAACAAAAATCCTTTCATGTTGTGTTATAGGCACATGCAACATCTTTTGCATGGGATTATATTGACATGAAAGGCCATTGATATCACCTTATGCACACACAAGATTTACTTCAATGATGGATATAGACCCATAAGGGAGCCACCAAGGTGCATGAATCCACCTCTCAAAGAAATTGTGAAAGTTGAACTATAAAAGATTTTTAATGTAGGCTTCATATACCCTATATCAAATATTGACTGGGTTTCACCATTATTCATAGTTCCCAAGAAGGGTGGTAAAGGGTGGCTACAACTAAGGATAACTTTCCATTTCCATTCATTGACCAAGTTCTTGATTCTTTGGCGAAAAATAAATATTTATCCTTTCTTCATGGTTTCAGTGGTTATAACCAAATTAATATTACACCTAAAGATCAAGATAAAACCACCTTTACTTGTCCTTGGGGTACCTATGCATATTTTGTTTTACCTTTTGGTTTTTGCATTGCTCTAGTCACATTTTAGAGAGCAATGCTTAGTATTTTTCTGATTTTGCACATGATAAGATGGAGATTTTCATGGGTGATTTCACCACATATGGTGAAACATTTGATGAGGATTTTCAAAATTTAGAAATATTCTTGAAAATATGCATGAAAACTAACTTATCATTGAGTAATGGAAAATGTTTTATGATGATGACAAAAGGAATTGTCTTGGGACATTTTATTTCTAGTGCATGGATACAAGTTGACCCTAACAAGATTGATATTATATCTACACTGCTTGTCCCTCATAAAAAAAAGGATGTGAGAAGCTTTCCTACACATGTCGGTTATTAGATGAGACTCATTCAAGATTATAGAAAAATGGTTGCCCCTTTGTTTACTTTGTTGACAAAGGATATTGAATTTGTGTGGACTCCAGACTATGTGCAATTCTTTGAGAAATTAAAAGAAACTTTGACTAATGCATCATCTTTGAGAGGTCCAAATTGGACATTGCCATTTTAGATTTCTACTAATGCATCAAAATTTTCCATTAGAGCTATCCTAGGATAGGAAGAGGGGAACAAGTTTAGACACTACATTACTGGTTATAAAGTATTCATACATACAAACCATACAACAATTAGATAGTTGATGAATAAACCAGTGGTAGGTGGAAGACTTGTAAGGTGGTTTTTGTTGCTACAAGAATTTGACATCACAATAGTTGATAAGCCTAGAAAGGACAAGTTGGTTGTTGATTTCCTCTATAGATTGCCTACTCAATTAGTTGAAGGGGTGGTTGATGATTCTTTCCCTAATGAGAATTTTTTTTCTCTAAATGTACATACCATATGCTATGCTGATATAGCTAAATACTTGGTAATAGGGTAGATTCTAGCTTACTTTTGTCCTAGGCAGAAAAGAGAGTTAGTTCAAAAATGCTTCCCTTATTCTTGGATTTTTGGATTCTTATTTTACACTGTCCTAGATAACATTATGAGACAATATATTAGGGAGGATGAAGTGTTTGATATAATGAAAGCCTACCATGACGAACCTTGTGGTTGAAAATTTGTATCCAAGAGGACAACTTTTAAAATCTTAACAATAGGATATTATGAGCATCCATTTCCATTATACCCACATATTCATCCTACATATTATGGAATAATTATTTTATCGCCTATGTATATTTCAAATATTTCATGTTGTAACATCACAATCTTGCATCAATCTCACCATATCCACTTGCCATTCAAGATACTTATTACCTAGCATTTAATATTCATCCCATCAAATCCATAACCTCATATATTCTTTCAGTTTCCATGCATCGTCGATGGTTATTTTTGTATGATGGTACTTGAGGTATACTATTATGATTATGAAAGATTTCCTTAAAACTTTTTAGGAACTTTTATTTCATTTCCACACTTGTGAATTATTAGACTAATTGATTCCATCAACTCACATTTATAATACCTTTAAATCCTCACCATGAAGTGAGGTCACTTTACCCATTAAGTAAGGGGGTATGCTTAATCTATCTTTTCGCAAGAATTTTTGAATTTTCCACCCTATATTGAATTAATGAAAATAATGACATGCAAAGTTGACAGTCATATTTTTATTGCTATTTCCACCCACTGGTATTTTTGCAATTCTTAAAAATTGAAACCCTATAGAATTTGTAAGAACCTTAGCTTGATTTCTATCAGAGCTAAATTTGAAGAGGGATTTGCAGTTGTAGTTTGGTGTGGTAGTAAGAATAAATTTGGAAACTAAGGTTTTGAAGTCATAAGTGAAGTTGAAGGTGGTAGGAAGAGATTGAGTTCAACTCTTTAGTTGAGTTTGTATACTGAGTAGTAAAGAGAACTAAGATGGGTGGAGATGTCATATGGAGAGAGCCGACAACTCGTCAACATATTTTGGATGATGCAGATGTTCTTCCTATAGTCACAAGGGTTGGATGGCTTAACTATTTCCTAAAATTGATAGTATAAATTGATGATTTAACAAGGATATTTGCAAAAATCTAGTATGATGAATCCATGGTAAAACGAATTTCTATGGATGCTTTAGAGACTACCATTTCTCAAGAAATCAACTTGAAAAGGATGAGAGTAGAATTTCTAGCTCAATTTGATGTAGTCACATCTCAAGAGGAATTATGCACAAGAGGAGAAGTATTGGGTTCCTCATCACAACGCATGAAAAGTGTCTCTCCACTAGTTATGGGAAAGGTGTGGTTCTTATATTGTTAGATATATTACATGTGATGGCAGACAAAATCTATTGTATATTGTCCATTTTAATTTATTAAGCCATCTTAGGCATTATAGGATAGTCAATGTACCCAATTTTCTATACCACCCATTGAAAGCAATGGCTTCAAAGTATTAGAGAATAAAATCTAATACTTCTCTCTCTCACCATTGCATGGTTACCCTACTGATAAAAAGAAGCCTAAGATTTTAGTACCCACAAGTAAGGTGGGAGGATTTTAGGGCTAAGGAATGTAATGACATCAATATTTTTTGGGTAATGTCTTGAAATATAGGAATTCAAGATGAACCTCTAAATGAGCTTGAAGAGGAACACCCTCATAATTCACTTGTGGCCTCACTTAGTCATAGCCAAAGTGAACATATAGAACCTAAAGAACCAGAGTCTGGACCATCCAAAAATGAGGAGTTACTTTCTTCTTCAAAGCCATCGAATTATAAAATTAGGAGAACTAGTGTATCCACTACTTCCACACCCTCTAAACCAGAAGAGGAGGATCCAAAAGGAAAGAGGATTGTTCAAAAGTAGAAAAAGGAACATCCATTGAAAAGGAAAAAGGGTATTAAAAAGGAGAAGAAGAAAGTTAAAGCATATATACTTACACCCAGACATTTTGGTAGGCTCGAGTAACAAAATGTTGTAAAGGAAGATATAGGGGAACCTGAATGAGAAGAGGATAATAAAGAATAGTTCTAGGGAAATCGAAACTAGTAGGAATAACATCAGGAAACTGTCATGATTGTGGAGACTGATTCTAAACTAGGAGGGGATTCCCTCAGTAATATGAATGCACCTATGAAAAAGAGAAAGTATGTGATAATGTCTTATGATTCTGAATCAAAAGATTTATTTACTACAAAGAAACTAAGAACAAAAACTCCAAATAGCCCCACATATGGAGAATATGAAGGAGGGAATGTAGAATTTCAAGGTGGAGTCATTGAAAAAGTAACCCTTCTACTTTTTTTTACTTTTTTGTGCCCTCCTTATCATTTTGGCTTAATGTTTCCTTCGTTTAATGTTGTATTGTGGATAACACATTCACATTAGGTATTGGGCCCTTATGAAATAATGAAATATAAAGGTACCTTGCTAAAGTTTCATGATGTGTTTTAACACACTTTCACACTTTTCTAAGGTCTTATCAACATAATAAACATATATTTAATCAAAATTAATCTTAATCTTTCCTTATTTGGAGTGTTCTAAAGTGTTGTAACACACTTTCACACTTCTCTAGTCTTGTCATTAATAATTGGGCTTTCTTATGCTATAATTGACCCTATTGTGCATCCACAAGCCTCATTTATTGCATCTTTTCAAGGATAATCCTAACACCAATCATTAACCAATCATAACTCACGTGTTTTTGGCTTGTGTGGCCCAAATTTAGGGATTTGGGACTCATTCACCACCTTGAGCGACTGGGTCCCACCTAGATCTTTTGGCCAAAAACCAATTTTTACACATTTCTAAGAACTTTTCATTCTTGGTCCCATACATTATACCTCATGAGACTCATTCACCACCTTGGGCGAATGAATCCCATGTGGCCAAAATTAAAATTTAATTCAAATTTCTAGTTGGATTTTATTCTCCTAGATCTGATGTCATCTTGTAGTGTTGTAATTTGAAGAATTCTTACATAATTTGGTATAAATACAAGGTTCTTTCACTCATATTTAACACCTAGCATTAAAGAGAATTCACAAGCGCATTCAAAATAATTCAAGGGCAGATTATCAAGAATTTTAGAGCATTCTTCAAGTGCCCATCATCATGTCAAATATTTCATATATCATGTTTGTTATTGTGGTAATAATTGTGATGTAGAGTTGATGAACCAAGCAATTTTTCAAGAAAGGTCAATATCGTTCAAGAAGGAGTCAAGAACCACATTCATTCTACCCATTTCAATCACATTTGCAACACCTTATTGCTAGGGTTTGGTGAGTTGCAACATTTTTATTTTTTCATTCATCCTTCTCCATTCTTATTTTCTTTAATTTCAACATTTAATTACCAACAAGGGGTTTGACCAAGGCAAACCCCTATTCACTAGCCCCACAAGATTTTTCCCACTTCTTGTGTGTGATTTTCAAGGATAAATTGTAGGTTTGTCAAGAAGAAAAGTTGGAGAAAAGTTGTCAAATCCCTAAAGTTGTCAAAGTTGTCATTAACTCTTGGAGAAACTTGGAGAAGGTCTACAAGTGGCAATTTGAAGTTCCAGATCTAGAAACCAGTCAAGAAGAGGAGAGAGGACCGAGAGGAATAGAATCTGTAGACATGAAAAATGTACAAATTCAGTTTGACACACTTGATCCTGATTACTAGCGACATTTCTTCCTGAATCATACTCTCAGCTTATCATCACTTTTCATCTATTAATTAGATAAATCATTATTTATTTAAGTAGGTGTTTCTCCCCTATTGATTAAATTAATCAATTTAATTTAATTGATCCTCTATCTTTGGTCATTTAAATATTTCATTTTATTTAAATTAAATCTCTAAAGTCCTCTTATTAAATTGAATAGATTAAACATTATTTGATTTAATCTAACATTATCCCATTTGGTTAAATAAATTAAAATCATTTAATTAATTAAACCCTTCCTCTCAATTTGATTTAAATCAATTCATAAATTTAAGTCTAAATTGTCACATCATCTAATCCCTTATTAAATTAATCAAAAACTTGATTAAGTTAATCCCTATCACTAAAATCTTCTAGAGAATGCAACTTGCACATGAAAATAGTTTTAATTCATTTATTAAATCTCTATTTTTCCTCATATGGCATCAAAAAGGGAATACTCCCTCAAGTTTGAATTCAAAAAGTCCAACTGGATGGGTACTTCCAACAAAGCATTCAATCCTCTTACATTTCCTTGTGCATTGAGCCAAGTGGCATTTATTTCATTCCTTTTTCCCTCTCACGTGTCATTTCCTCAAATTCAAATTCCACCTAATTGCATTTTTTGGCACTTTGGCCAAAATGTGCACAACCATCAACCATTCACATGGTGACAAGTGGCATTTGGCCATTGGCTAAAAGTTAGTCCCATATTGCCCAAATCTTGTTTTCTCTTCCAAATTCAAATCTATAAATTGGAGGCTTCTCTCCTCATTCAACATCCACAATCTCATGCAAAGTTACTCTCTTAACATTGGGAGCCAATTTTGTGCACATCATTCCACACATTCACCATTTTCACATTTCATAGCTACGTTATGCTCAAATCTCATGGAGGAGATTTGACCAATCTAAAATCATCAACATTGCAATTTAGGAGTTGGGAAAGGGCCAATTTCAACATTTCAATTTGGCACCAATTCCCCCATGGGATCACTAGTTTGCTCACTTAATTAGGATTTACTTTCATTTATTTAGTTTGTTCTTCATTTTACTAGATTAAGTTTGAGTAGATGGATTTCATGGGGAATCCTTCATTCTTGTTTGCATTTGATCTAACATCTTGAATTTTTTGTTGTTCTTGTGCAATTCAGTATTAGGGGTTCACATTTTTGTGCTAGAAGGAGGGCATCTACCTTTTTTAATCATGTTTTTCAAAACATTCCATGGTTTTCCCATTTATTTTGTAGGTTATGGGTTCACATTTCTATATTGCGCCACATCTTTTCCAAACTCTGCCTCACTTGTTCCTATGCCTAGTTTTTTTGAAATTGCAAACTATGTCATCTATCCACAATCACAAACTCCACCGCACCCAGTCCCGTGGCTCTGTATTGCATCGTATTTGAAGGTGTGGCACTATATTACCCCGTAGCTTTTCCAAACTGTGCTGCACCCATGTTCTCGCCTAAAAAAAATCAAAATTGTCAAACTTGGTTGTGAGATTTCTATCACAAACTGTGTCACCTGCAAAACCGCGCTGCACTTGCGATCTTTGTTTCTGCAGAGCGCTGCACATTGTCAAATACGCGATGCTATATAGCACTACCTCTATTCCAAACTACGCCGCACCCACTAACTTTTCTGCACCTGCTAACTCCACTGCATAAAATAGTAAGATTTTAAATTTTAGCATGTGCTTTTTAATTTTTGGATTTTCTAACTATTGACCTATTTGTTGTTTTTGTGCTCTCTAGTTTTTTGTTAGTTTGCAGGTTGGAACAAGGGATAAATAAAAATAGGAGGTTTCATCATGGCATCATTTTCAGTATGAAAAAAGTATTTTTAAAAACTATAGTGTAGTTCAACACTTTTAAGGATCTTCAAATTCTGTTTAAAAAGGAATTTGTTTACTTTCATGCCTTAGAAACACTAAAATTTTCTTTTGGGTTTTAAAAAGAACAAAAAAGTTTCTTTTTCAAAAGTTTGCAAAAGGCTAAAATGAACCTAGAAACAATCTACTAGATTTTTTTTAAAGGTTTAAAATTGAACAAGGCAACTCTCACACTTCAAAGTTGGTGCTTTAAAAAGAACTCATTTTCTACTTTGAGGATTAAAATGAACATGTGTGTTTTTGATATTTTGTAATCCTTTTCACAAAGTAATATCATCTAAAAGGTGTATGTGCTTCTCTTGTGGCTCATGACGATATTGAGAATCAAAAGTATTTTTGTGATATTAAGTTGTCAAAAGTATTACCTCCACACTTCATTTTTTGATTTAAATTGAACAAAACATCTTGCGAGTGTGAGTAGGCTTATTGCGTGTATTCTCCCTTTGTTTCTAAATGAAGGTTGATCAAACTATGAATATGTTTACTCACTTTTTTTTATCTTAGCGGGCCTGCCTTGTGGGAAAAAGTACTCACCCAAGGGAACAACCCAACCAGTAACACACTAAGGACAAGTGTATTTCCAACTGGGATATAAAAGTGGGTACTGGAACAAAATTCAGTATCACGTGGTTGGCTCCGACGAGAAGGGCAGCAATGGTCTCTCACTGCATGGGTCAATCTCCACAAACGGAAAGACCAAATTAAAACCCTTGTTTAGAAGGCCAAATCCTTATCTATTTTGTTGGTGCAAAAAGTCATGTCCTTTGAAGCCACCCCACATTATACATGCGGTTTTATTGTAGAGATGAAAATTATGCCATGGGAGATTCATGGGTACTGGTGCTTGGCTGGCCTAAGAAGTGTGTCCACTATAAGGGGGGGGCTGTGTGGTCAAGCATCTAGTCATTCACACAAAATATGCACAGCTGGATTCTTCCAAGTGGGAACCCAACAAAATATTGTCTCTTCATCCTAAGGTTGTACATGTGCTTGGAAATGAAAAATACATTGCTTGGTCCTCAAAACAATTGAAAAAAAAAACAACAACAAAGAGCTCCAAATTTTGAACCCCTTGGAGGAAACAAATATCCCTTGATGAATTTAAGTACTCTTTCTTTCCCTAGGGATCATATCCTTAGAGGTTTCTAAGTGCTTGGATTCTATCATCATTTGTTTTCACTAAGGTAAACCTAGGAAACTTTTTCCCTAATTTCCTTCATTTCCACATAATGGACCTTGTGGGTTGAAAGGAAAGTGGGACATTAGACATGTAGTTTGAACAATAATCAAGAATGTGCTTTTGGTAAAATGAATTCACTAAGGAAAGATAAAAGACAAATTGAACCTCACATGTGTTGTCTCAATGATTTCCCGAAAATTCAAAATCCCAAAACCAACATTCAAAAGGATTAGTCTAAAAGCCCGCAAAAAATGTGTTGAAATGCTCCTTGAAGTCAGAGAAAGACTAGTGTACAATTTATATAAGAAGGCTTGAAGGAATAACCCAAGCTTGTATGCATTTTATTATCAACAAAATCCTAAGCTTTTTGAAAGGTTTTCTTTTCTCAAATAGGAAGAATAGCATGTTCTTCAATACCTAGGTTTGGTAAAAAAGAGTCATGTCTTGGACAAAGTCTAGGGTCAAAGTCGTCACTCTCGTCCATCTCTCCATCAATCAAATCTCATCCCATCAACAAAATTTTGAGAACTTAAGAAAAATCATTCATGCTAAACTTATAGGCTAAATCAACATCACTCTATCTTGGCTTAATACACCTAGCCAAATAGTCAAAACTCTTGATCAAATTTACCTCTAGGATAACGCAACTTCTTGAGGTCTACTAGTTCATAATCACCTTGGTTGGCTTAACACACTTATCCAATCCATTCTCTTGTGTGATTCCTCCCCAGGATAACACAACTTCCTAGGTTTTACAAGTTCACTACCATCTTGTTTGACTTAATGCACCTTGTCAAACCATCAAAATCAATCAAAGCCCTAAAGTTTTGCATTACCCCTAAAACATTCTTCAAAAGTTTCAATCATTCACTTCATAATTTTATCTCATTATCATCACCACCCCCTTTGATCCTGTGCCTTCCCTAGTTCTTCTCTTTTGGGCCAAAAATATTAAGGTGAAACGATCCCTATTTTTATGGTCCAAACAAGATCACAGCATAAGAGGAACATGGAAAACATTAACAAAATATCAACTTCCAATGACTTGGGTCAAGTAACCACCAAATTAAACCTTGTGGGATCGAGCAATCCCCCAAGCATCTCTTCTCTATGATTACAAAATCCTCTGGAGGATAGCTATGAAGAGGACAACACAAACGAGGATGCGGGGATGACAATAAAAAATGCTAGAAATGGTTCAAAATCCAGAGAATCATAAAATTGTCAATGCCATGTTTAAATACTTATGCACATTAATGGAAGGAGGAATCTAGATCCCTTCTAACCTTGATGTAGGCACTAGTATGGACAGGCCTCTTACAAACACATCCCCAATGTCAACTCCGAATATCACTCAAGAAATGCCACAAACCATATCAACAATAACACCAATCTCACCAATTGTAAACAAAGGAAGTGCAATGTTTCATGAGTTACAACAACATTGCCTTGTAAAAAACAAAGAGGTAAGTGTCAGTACCACACCAGAAAACTCTATCCCAGTGAATCCATCACACCCATACGTCCCACTCACCTTCCATAATCACACAGATTCATCCTCATTTCATGCAACACTAGCCTATTTGTTAAAGATACAAACCTCTCTACTGCAAGGAGAAGGTGGTTTGTTTGGAACATCAGGATTCACTGACCCATTCTCATTCCAGGGGATCTTACCACCCTTTCCTCCATTACTGCTCACATCCACATCACCTATTGGATTGGGTCTTCCCCCCTACCCACATCTAGTTTCTCAAATCCAAGCAATTTGAGCATCACATCGAATCTTCTCCTTTTGCCTACAGAATCACAACAAAAAGTGGCAACCAGTCAATCCACCAAAACTAATACATATGTTGGTCCTCAAATCTCTCAAAACATACCTTCTCAAGGATCGAGCATCTCAACCATGCCTCCAACAACCAAAATCCCAACCACCAACGCAACCCTTTCTTTTTTCACAATGGTTGGAATCATTCCCAATCCACCACCAATCCCACCAAAAGCTAACACAACAAATTCATTGATCACCCTGATCCAAACCATCCAGAAATCCAATATCAAAGGGTACTTAAAAAAAACCAACAAGTTGCATAGTAGGCTACTCAACAAGCACAAGTACAACTAGCTTCCCAACAAGCTACACAAGTTGCACAAGCCCAGCAAGCCACACAAACCACACAAGCAGCCCAACAAGCATAAGCTCAAGCTTAAGCCCAACAACAAGCACAAGCACAATACTAAGCACAACTGAAAGTGATCCATCAACAAGCATACTAACAAGCCCTACAAGACTTTTAGGCACAACAACAAGCCAAACAACAAGATTTGTTGGCACAATAATAACTCAACCAACACCAATATTTTTTGCAACAATAGTAGCTCGATCAACAACATGCTTTATGGGAACAACAACAGATGGAGCAACAACAAGCTTCGTTGGAACAACAACAAGAAGATCAACAACAAGTGTTGTTGACACAAATGCAGACATATCAATAGGCTTTGAACGCACAATAGAGCTTGTAGAAGACTCCCACTAGTAACCCTCCCATGAATCAAACACCCCAACCACCTCAAAACACATTCATCCCACCTCCCAATACGCACATCAATGTCGCAACGCAAATCAAACTGCTCTCGCAGTAGGTGCTGGACCTCCAGGTGAGTAAAACAACTAGAACACCAGGCAACTTGTGCCCTTATCCATTTGACAGAAGTCTCACAATGGTACCATTCCCAAAGGTATTTGAGATCCCCAAATTAGATAAGTGTAATGGGACAGGAAACCCTAAAAATCACATTAGGGAATTTCAAGTGCATTGCATGGAGGTTGCATACAATGACACATATCTAATGCAACTCTTCCCCTGAAATTTGACTGGTCCTACCATGGAAAGGTTTTCTTGTCTACCAATAGACATTAAAACATTCCAAGAAATTGTGGAAGCATTCCTTAAAAATTATGCCTTCAACATGGGTGCAGATGTTAGTTTGGAAGAACTATCAACACTCAAAGAAAGAAAAGGAGAGCTATTCACATCCTTCTTGCAAAGATGGTGATCCAAGGCCAATCAGAGCAAGTGAACCATGTTAGAAGAACAAAAAGTTTGCACGATCATATCTAATCTAGATGAAAACTTGGCATTCTACATAAAAATTCAATGCATCACATCATACGATCAATTGATCCCAAAGGTGCTTAAAATAAAAAGAGCCCTTAATACACAAGGAGGCGCATCAACATTTACTCCACCACAAGATAACCACCTATCCAACAATTATAACGATAAACCTCAAACGTGGTTGAGGAACAAAATTATCACAAATGATAGTGTGGTCGATGCTAAAGTGGTCATTAATGCTCCCAAGCCAAACTTCCAAACTCATCACTAGCCACAAAATCACAATCGCAATAATGTGCAAACTAATGTAGTAGTGGCACAACAACAACCACTTCCCACCAACCAAATCAATAACTTGAGAAATCAAGGAGGACCACCTCCCCGAGGCAAATATCCTCCCAAGTGAAAGTTCATGACTCTTGGGGAATCCATTGAGTCCATAATGAAGAAATTGGTCAAGGAAAACCTAATCAAAGTCTCCAACTCTAAGCAATATGCGGAACCCATGACCAAACTGCCATGGTATAATGAAAATCTCCTTTGTGACTTTCACAAGATCAAGGGACATATGATCGCAAATTGCATGAGGCTAAAGAATATCATCCAAGACCTCATCGAGGACAAGATCATCAACGTTGAATAACCAACTGGGAACCGTGATCTTAAGATATACACAAATCCAATGCCAAATCATAATCAAGGAAATAGTCAAGGGAACAACAAAGGCAAACAAAAATATGCTAGTGCTAACATAGTATATGAAGAGATAGTCGCATGTGTCGATGAAATGGTCACAGTCATTAATGACAAGGGCGCCAACACTGATTGTGGAGTCACCACACGTGGTGGAGAGGTCACCATTACAGGGGAACCACAACCATCTAAGACCCCCATTTAAAATAAAAAGGTCATTCCCTATGACTATAATGTCATTGACCAGTTGAAAAGAACTCCTGAATAGATCTCCATCATGGAACTGTTAACAATTTCTGCTTCCCATAAGAAAATTCTTGATGAAGCTTTAGTAACATCCACCATCTCCACCACTCTTGACAAAGAACAGTTTTAGGCTAAGGTTGTTAATATCATCACCCCGAATCTCCTTACATTATGTGATCAAGATTTCCACCCCCCATCCATCTTATAACCGTGCACTTCACATACAAGTGCTGGTCTGCAAAAATAAAGTTAAAAGGGTCCTGGTGGATGGAGGTGCAAGCCTTAAAATTTTCTCTCTCAAAATTATAAAGAACTTGGGATTTGCTGAGGATTCCATTAACAAGAACAAAAGCATCACAATAAGGGCATATGATGATCAAGAAAGAGTGTCTCAGGGCACTATTCAAATCCCAATCCAAGTGGGACCAGCAATCATGGAGACTACCTGCTAGATCCTTGACCTCAACTTACCATATAACATCCTCCTAGGATGTCCATGGATCCACAGAATGAAATAAGTGGCCTCAACATGCCATCAATGCATCAAATTAATGTACCAAAATGAGGAGGTCACTATACACGGGGATCCCGAACCATTCGCCTACTGAAAAAACTTGGAAGCCAAGTTTTTTAAGATCCCCGAAGTTTTGAAAAATGATGAAGGCCCATCCACTATATACATCGACCCAGCTAACCTCATCGCCACTTTTGTGATAGAGACACCTGCCATCTCTGATATATCTGACATCAAACTCATGATCCAGGACAATGGATATGGAGACTACAAAATGAAGAAGAGTGCATTTTTTGTAGGAGAGTTACCACAATCTCCTTGGTCACATGGGAAAGCTCGATCAACTAAAACACCCGTGCACACCCTTAGGGCAGAACCCTCTGGATTCTGCCATGGTAGAGACCTAATTCGAGAAAATGTTGATGAGGAAGATACTTCAAGCACAATATATCATGATGCAAGACCGACACCCACATTACCTATGGATGAAGCCAATAGAGGGCTACAAATAGTTCTTGGCATGGGCTACAATAGAAATGAAAGCCTTGGAAGGAATAATGATGGATGCCTAGAGCCCATCATTGTAGAAAGAAGAATGAGGAAACTTGGCCTTGGATGTACTCCCTCAAGTATAACTGTACATGGCAGAGGTATTCGCAATAGGGTAGTGAGATCTCTTCCCCAAGTATCAACAACCACCCTTAGACCATTCGTATGCACAAGTATTCCATTTGATGTAATAGATGTATGCACCAGTAGTGACGATGATGATACCATAGCAAGCCTTCCCATGCTCTTTGACAATTCCTCCCTGTTAATGATTAGCACCTCACCTGCTGAGTCAAACCAATCAACCCACCAAATCAACTTAGTATATCCTCAACTCATCAATCAGGACCAATGAGGACTACCAATTCTCGACTCATTCAGAAATGATGAGGCTCGCTCAAAGTTCATGGGACTAAGGGATGCAGTTCTGTGTGGGGATCACAAGGTAGGTTTTGAAATCACATTAGATAATCAAGCATATTATAGGGAGACAATTGAATCCTTCAGTCACAAAAGAAAAATATTGAGAAAAAGCTTAGAGTTATTGAGTGAAAACCACATTGTGGCACTCTCTAACCAAAAAACAGTAAAAATAAAGGACGCATCCAATGGTGAAAAGCTCTCTGAGGCATCGGAGGATGATGGATTCAATCTCCCCCCTACTGCACTGCATCAAGAAAAATTGACAGTCTTGATAGAGCAGTGTAATCCTGTTAACTTGGGAATGAAGACAACACCACAAATCACTTTCTATGTTGAATTGCTCTTGATAGAAGAACAAAAATTACTAGCAACATTTCTAAAAGAAAGGAAGGTAAATTTTGCATGGACCTATGTTGACATGCCAGGTCTAGATCCAAAAGTAGTGGTTCATCATTTGGCTATTTACCCTCGAGCGAAGCTGGTAAGACAAAAATTAAGAAAAATACATCCCCAGATAGCCTTGCTAGTCAAGGTGGAATTATAGAAGCTCCTAGAAGTTGGTTTCATATGCCTGATTGACTATCCGTAATGGGTATCCAATCTTGTACTAGTTTCAAAACCAAATGGGGGCATCCAAATCTACACAGAGTTCAGAAACCTCAACAAAGAATGTTCTAAGGATGATTTTCCACTACCTAACATTGGCATGATAGTGGACATGACATCTGAACATGAGATGCTATCAGTGATGGATGGATTCTCGGGTTATAACCAAATAATGATTGCAAAAGAAGACCAACATAAGACAACATTTACATGTCCATGGGGCACCTACTATTGGAACATGATGCCATTTGGGCTAAAAAATGTAGGGGCTACATATCAGAGGGCTATAACACTAATCTTCCATGACATGATAAACAAAACTGTCAAAGATTATGTGGATGACATATTGGCAAAATCAAAGAAGAGATAAAACCACATAGCAGCCCTGAGTGACATATCTAATAGATTGGAGGAGTATAAAGTCAGGCTCAACCCCAAGAAATATGTCTTGGGTACAATCAGGTAAGCTTCTGGGATACATAGTGTCCATGAGGGGAAAAGAGGTGGATCCCGCAAAGGCTAAGGAAATCTTTGATATGGAAACACCAAGAATACTGAAACAACTCAGAGGATTGCAAGATAGACTCCAGTCCATTCGAAGGTTCATAGCACAATTGGCAGACAAAAAAACTGCCTGTTCACATCTACTCCACAAGGGAGTAGCATACAAATGGGATGAAAAATGCGATCATGCATTTAGCAAAATCAAAGAATATCTGCTCACACCACCAGTATTAATGCCACCCATTGTAGGAAAACAATTGATATTATACATCTCAACAACAATAGTAGCTATGGGTGCTCTTTTAGCTCAACACGATGAAAATGGGATAGAAAGGGCTATCTATTACATCAATAGAACAATGGTAGGCCATGAGTTAAACTATTCATCTATTGAAAAATCCTACCTAGCAGTTGCTTAAAAAAAAATTCTGACACTACATGCTGCCACACAAAATCAGACTCATCACCAAGATAGATCCCTTAAAGTATCTACTGTCAAAAGCTATGCTCACAAGAAGGATGGTTAAGTGGGTCATGATACTATCAGAGTATGACATTGAGTATGTGGAGTGAAAGGAAATCAAAGCATAGGTCATTGTGGACCAGTTCGTAGAAGCTCCCATCTATGCAGAGAATCCACTCATATCGGAATTTCTAGACAAGTCCTTTTTTAATCTTAGTAAAGCCGATCACTAGAAACTCTACTTTGATGGTTCCCACACACAACATGGATCAGGAGCCGGTGTCTTCTTTATCACCCCATAGGGGGATTGCATACCAAGATCTTACAAATTGGCATTCCCCTGTACCAGCAACAATGTAGAGTATGAGGCTTTAACCACAGGTCTCAAAATTGTGGCATAGTGGCGAATCATGGCATTAAAGGTCTATGGGGATTCACAACTTATCATCAACCAAGTCAATGGTGAATACCAAACTAAGGATGATAAGCTCATGCCATACAAGAAATTATTGGAAATCCTCAAAGAATCATTTATTGATATCAACTTTGAGCAATTGCTAAGGGAAAACAACAGAGCAGTTGATGCAATGGCAACAATTGGATCCTTGATAGATATCCCTCGCAATGTCTCAAAACACGAATTCTTGATAGAGCAGCTTCTCATACCTAATTTTGAGGTACTGAAGTCAAAATATGCGTTCGAACTCGTTGGTCTTGGCATCTTTGGTATCATTACATCTACACTTATTTGAGACTAGGAGTTCTCCTAGCCGATATCACCCCGAACCTCAAACGAACCTTTATCAAAAGGTCCTTACATTTTTTCATCCTAGGGGAAACCTCTTCGATAGAAGCATTGATGGAACCCTATAACATTGCTTAAAACCTAAGGAAGCCCTAACTGCTCTAACTGAGGTACATAATGGCACTTGCGGTTCACACTCGAGTGGTATGACCTTGGCCAAGAATTCACTAAGAACTGGGTACTACTAGCCAACAATGTAAAGAGAGGTAGATGAATTTTTCGGAAGGTGTCTATAGTGCCAACAAGTTGGAGACCTTATTCATGCACCAACTCAAGAATTACATCCTATTGTTACACCATGGCCCTTTCCCCAATGGGGGCTCGATCTCATAGGTAAAATCTCACCCATCTCATCCAACGGCCACAAGTTCATCATCACCACCACAGTGTATTTCACAAAGTGGGTCGAAGCAATTCCCATGACCTACATCACCAGAAAGAAGATATCCAAGTTCATCTTGAACTATCTCATTTGCTGATGTGGTGTTATCTGTGACTTGTGTGATCCAACATCACTTATTCACTCCATATTACCCATAAGGCAAAGACCAAGCATAAGCTACCAACAAAACCATTCTGAAAATCCTTAAGAAAATAGTCAACGACTCTGGTCATGACTGGAATTTGCAGCTAAATCCCGCCTTATGGGCCTACTGCACTAAAATCTACATGCCAATAGGCACCACCCCATTCTCCCTAGTCTATGAATTAGAATCCATCCTCCCAATCGAGATCGAGCTCCCATCACTAAGGATGTCATTGCAAAACCTCATCACAGATGAAGAATACAGGGTAACAAGACTGAACAAGCTGGAGTTACTAGATAAACAGTGCATGGATTCCCTCAACTATCTATAGGTCTATCAGAACTGCTTGAAACATAGCTACAACAAGAGGATTAGGCAACGCACCTTCCAAGTCGGTGACCTTATGCTAAAAGAGAACCAAAGTAATGTGCCGAATTTGGAGAGCAAAGGAAAATTTGATCCCAACTGGCTAGGACCTTTCATCATCATAGCCAACTATAAATCAGGAGCATATCAATTAGCAACACCAAAAGGTGAGCTTCTGAATAGCTCCCATCTCAAAAAAATTATGCCTAAAAACTTGCAAGGTATCGAACCATAAAATATATAAAAATAAATAAAATCAAAAAAATGTTCAGAAAAAATGGTTACCTTGATGAAAACTTTGTAAATAGGCATCTTGGCGACAACAAAAAAATCAATAAATATAAAACTAAAAAAAAAATCAAAAAAAGGATTGAAAAACAGTAAAGAAAAATAATTGTCCTCTAGTGAAAACCACTTCGGTGGCACTTTGGGCAAGTACCTTGGTGAAAACCTGGCAAATAGGTGCCAAGTGTAAATAAAGCACTCCCCATCCACCAGGATCTGCATGAATCACTCATCCATTCCATCACACTTCATTAATCCCCCATCTGCTCGCATCCATACCATAGCCTGAGCTAATGCCCATATCATATTCCGTCATAGTACTACTTGGCATATTCCTAAGGTTAGTTCGTCTGACCTTTATCAAAGTAGTTTATCATGTAATGCTAGGGGCATGTCCTTAAAACTGGCATTGGATCGAATTTGTGTATATATTTTGTGCGAGACATCGGAAAATCCAAAAACATTCAGAAAATTCATTAAAAAAATCAAAAAACATGTCAAAAATCTCAGAAAATATTCAAAAACATTCATCATTGAGTCTTGTTAGTCTTCCACCTTGTCTGAATTATGTCATCTCCAAGCTTCAACATAGGCAAGGTTGATCTTTGATCATCCCCTGAGACACCCTAGGCTAGTCCTTTAGGTGTCCGTCGCAATAAAATGGCAATCAATTTTCCTATCTCATAAGCAATCAAGTCAATTATCAGTCAAACTATGTGGTCTCTACGTGTATAATTTAGGCAAGGCTAATCTATGGATCAGTTCCCTAGACCCCTAGGATAGGTCTTTTAGTTAGTCTATTCGTCATAAATCTCGAAAATACCAAAAACATTGAAAAATGTGAAAATACCAAAAACATTTGTAAAACATCTCAAAATACCAAAAATAGCCTCAAAATGTCTAAAAAATCCAAAATGGTGCATCCATCTCATCTCACTTTCACCCGCGACTTTCATAATTTGTAATAAATCAATCATCATTGTCACCCTTTGGTGAGTCAGTCAGAACCAAGTCTAGCAGGTTCAAAAGTGAACATCTAATCGTCAGAGTCTCGAAATTCTAAATCAGTAAGCAAGCAAGTTGGTCAACTCAGAGTATAAATAGCTTATCATCCAATCAGTCCCAACAAAACCTTGATCACAACATGTCCTAGTATGAATCCTTCCCATGATGGACATAAGCATCAGGTACCTCACAACAGTTTAGTCTTGGCTAGCGGTATGAAGAACATTAGCTTGTTTGGTTTTCTTTATTTGGTCTTTTATTGGCTTATCTTATTTTGTGCTCATTCCAAAGACCTGTCGATGATGCCTAAACAAAACAGGTTTAGAGAGAAAGGAATAGGAAAAATATTTTCATCTCTTTTATCTATTGTGCTTGTGGGATACACTTGCAAAATAACTTAGTCATATGTATCTTGTTTGGTTTGTAGAGAGGATGTTTTAGATATCTTATTGACCACATAAGAAATCTTCCTTTCCTATGTTTTTGTTCTGAGATGTTTAGAATGTTTGAACTACATCTTGAATGAAGTATGCATACTAAGTGAGAACAAGAATTCTCCTATCTGATTGTCAAGTCAAAGTCCATCACACTGGGTACAATGTCATCCTGGTCCATTATACCTTGATGCATCGTACCTATGTGTGTTATCAAACATAACACAATTAATCCTAGAAAAGCAAGTCATCATCATCCAAACTAACTCATCATTTCTAAGTTATTCTATCTTCTTTCTATACTAATATGGTATCATGACAGTAATCAGAACATCACCAATGCATACACTCTACATCCACCAAATAATTAGCATAAAAATCATAGTGCAGCATATCATTATCTTAAGTTATGAGGAATAATGTAAATTTGTTACTCTAAGAATCTTGAGAAATCATTACATCATACATAAGCATTATCATCCATTACCATTTGCATTCATTACGATTTGCATTCATTACGCCATCATTACCATACATTAAATTTGTAGGATCATCATTAAAATGCATGAAAAAATACAAAAATGAAATGCATCCATTAGAAACATCATCATATCACATGAGCATAGGAAATATAAACATCTCATAGCATATAGGAAAGTAAGAAATGTATATCATACATTGAAAAACATCTCATAAAATGGTGAAACATCTCATATATATCATCAAATAATAAACTATTATGATACAAAATCGGATTAAGTGTACATTGAATACATGGTACAATAGGGGTAATAATGCAGCCCATGAATCAAAAATGGAAAAATATTTGTGATCAAGAGCTAGCCTTGCTGGCTGTGCCCCACACCCTCTCCCACCTGCCTATCACCATGATCCTGTAGTGGCCACATCCCTATCAATTGGGAGAATTTTGGCATTCTGCCTACTGGTGGCACTACCTATCTATAGTGCTACTAATAATACTTGACCTCCCTGACCACCTCTCTGTATTCCCATAGATCGACTGACTGGCCTTGAGATGAGGAAGTTAAATTCTTCAGCTATTACCATTGGACAATCTCTTGATCCCTCTCAGATCGTTCCTAGGCCCTCTTGATAGTAACTTCCGCAACCTACTACCTGGCCTCATCTCTCTTTATTGTAGGCACCTGAATCTGACCTTGCAACTGCTAGATCAGTGCATCTATATGATTGGGTTGTGTTGTTGGCTATGTTGTTGGATTCTACTAAGGGACAACTCTCGGCTTACCATCTTGGACCCCTACTCAGGGAGGTGAATTTTGTGCCAAATCCCTAGGAGGTGTCTAATGAGGAGGTGGTCCACCTCCTCCTCTACCCTATCCTCTGCCCCTACCAGCTAATCTACCTCTGAGTCTCTGCCATGGAATCATTGTACCAGGAACTATCAATATTAGGGGAGGCCTGAACCAAGCTCTGTATGTTAGAGTAATCCCTGCATATGCTGACCCCTGATCATATGGCCACAGTCGAACCACCAAATTTTTGAAGGACACTGCCTTGAATGACAGAGTGGGCTGGCCCCATGTTGTCTCTCTAGTCATATAGGTGAAGATCACCACATACTGATCATCTAGCTTGTCTTGTACCTCTCAAAACTATCTGGCCACCCTGTCTAGGAGATACTTCAATATCATGGTATGCTCTCAACCCTACATTCACCTATCTTGTCTGGCATAGAACAACTGCTGAAAATCATCATACCATGGGCCAATGCCCATCTAGGGTCTCCAGATGAACTCTCTCATCTCATTGAGAACTCATTGCCAATGTGCAAGACCACCTATGTCAGTATAAGTAAAGTGGATTTGTGCCCCATCCTACCACCAAACAACATGATCATCTATCTCAAGAATAACTGGTGTGGCATCTGGGCAGATAACTTGGATCTGCTCCCATGCCCAGATGTGTAATAAGGTAACTCTTGGCCCGAGGGACCTGCTATCTAGGTATGCAAACTCATGAAGATCCCTATATAGGGACACCAGTAATACTGGTCCCCAAGAAAAGTACTCCCTTGGGTGAACCATCTACTCCCATGCTAGTCACTAGCCTGGACTAAAATATTGACCCCATCGATCGAGTGCCACAAGGCCTGAAATGATAGCTGCAATGATCAATCTATAAATATGTACATGGCCTCAGTATCTCTCTAAATCGATTTGCCCATCAGAGAACTGAATCTCATCAAGCTCCATAACCCCATAGTAAGCATCTCTGTCGGCATCTGGATCATAGATGACTCTGGCCCCATGGATAGGTAATTGGAGGATGCATCATACATCCTCAAGGGTAATAGTAGCCTCACCAGTTGGAATGTGGAAAGAAGAAGTCTCGCTATGCCACCGCTCGACCAAGGCTATCATCATGCTTATGTGTGCCCGAACAGGATAGACATACGTAATATACCAAAGACCAAGAGCACTAAGCCACTCGTGGACCAACTCATGCATATCCTACAGTCTACTAAGCACCAACCATCTGTGTGCCTACGAGTGAAGTACCTGATGCTTAGTAAAGAGAACTAAGATGGGTGGAGATGTCATATGGAGAGAGCCGACAACTCATCAACATATTTTGGAGGATGCAGATGTTCTTCCTATATTCACAAGGGTTGGATGGCTTAACTATTTCCTAAAATTGATAGTATAACTTGATGATTTAACAAGGATATTTGCAAAAATCTAGTATGATGAATCAATGGTAAAAGGAATTTCTATGGATACTTTAGATACTACCATTGCTCAACAAATCGAATTTCCAATGATGAGAGTAGAATTTCAAGCTCAATTTGATGTAGTCACATCTAAAGAGGAATTCTTCACAAGAGGAGAATTATTGGATTCCTCATCGCAAGGTATGAAAAGTGTCTCTCCACTAGTTATGGGAAAGGTGTGCTTCTTATATTGTTAGATATATTAGATGTGATGGGAGATAAAATCTATTGTATAATGTTCATTTTAAGTTATTAAGCCATCTTAGGCATAATAGGATAGTCAATGTACCAAATTTTCTATACCACCCATTGAAAGCAATGGCTTCAGAGTATCAGAGAATAAAATCTAATACTTCTCTCTCTCACCATTGCTTGGTTACCCTATTGATAAAAAGAAGCCTAAGATTTTAGTACCCACAAGTAAGGTGGGAGGATTTTAGGGCTAAGGAATGTAGTGACATGAATATTTTTTTGGTAATGCCTTAGAATATAGGAATTCAAGATGAACCTTTGAATGAGCCTGAAGAGGAAAACCTTCATAATTCACTTTTGGCCTCACCTACTCATAGCCAAAGTGAACATATAGAACCTAAAGAACCAGAGTCTGGACCATCCAAAAATGAGGAGTTACTTTCTTCTTCAAAGCCATGGAATTATAAAAGTAGGAGAAGTAGTGTATCCACTAATTCCACACCCTCTAAACAAGAAGAGGAGGATCCAAAAGGCAAGAGGTTTGTTCAAAAGTAGAAAAAGGAACATGCATTGAAAAGGAAAAATGGTATTAAAAAGGAGAAGAAACTTAAAGCAGATATACTTACACCCATAAATTTTCATAGGCTCAAGCAACAAAATGTTGTAAAGGAAGATACCAGGGAGCCTGAATGAGAAGAGAATAATAAAGAATAGTTCTAGGAAAATTGACACTAGTAGGAACAACATCAAGAAATTCTCATGATTGTGGAGACTGATTTTGAACTAGGATGGAATGCCCTCATTAATATGAATGCACCTATGAAAAAGAGAAAGTATGTGATAATGTCTTTTGATTTTGAATCAAAATATTTATTTACTACAAATAAACTAAGAACAAAAACACCAAATAGTCCCACATATGGAGAATATGAAGGAGGGATGCACAATTTCAAGGTGGAGTCACCGAAAAAGTAAAACTTCTACTTTTTGTAACTTGTTTGCGCCCTCCTTATCATTTTGGCTTAATGTTTCCTTGATTTAATGTTGTAATGTGGATAACACATTCACATTAGGTCTTGGGCCCTTATGAACTAACAGAATTTAGTGGTACCTTGCGAAAGTTTCATGAAGTGTTGTAACACACTTTCACACTTTTCTAAGGTCTTATCAACATAATAAACATATTTTTAATCAAAATTAATCTTAATCTTGCCTTATTTGGAGTGTTGTAAAGTGTTGTAACACACTTTCACACTTCTCTAGGCTTTTCATTAATAATTGGGATTTCTTATGCTATAATTGGCCCTATTGTGCATCCACAAACCTCATTTATTGCGTCTTTTCAAGGATAATCCTAACACCAATCATTAACCAGTCATAATTTAGGTGTTTTTGGCTTGTGTGGCCCAAATTTAGGGATTTGCGACTCATTCGCCACCTTGAGCAAATGGGTCCCACCTAGATCTTTTGGCCCAAAACTAATTTTTACACATTTCTAAGAACTTTTCATTCTTGGTCCCATAAATTATGCCTGATAGGACTCATTCACCACCTTGGGTGAATGAATCCCATGTGGCCCAAATTAAAATTTAATTCAAATTTCTGGTGGGATTTTATTCTCGTAGATCTGATGTCAGCTTGTAGTGTTGTAATTTCAAGAATTCTTACATAATTTGGTATAAATGCAAGGCTCTTTCACTCATATTCAACACCTAGCATTCAAGAGAGTTCACAAGAGCATTCAAAAACATTCAAGGGAAGATTATCAAGAATTTTAGAGCATTCTTCAAGTGCCCATCATCATGTCAAAGATGTCATATATCATGTTTGTTATTGTGGTAATAATTGTGATGTAGAGTTGATGATCCAAGCAAGTGTTTCAAGAAAGGTCAATATTGTTCAAGCAAGTGTCAAGAACCACATCCATTGTAGCCATTTCAATCATATTTGCAACACCTTATTGCTAGGGTTTGGTGAGTTGCAACATTTTTATTTTTTCATTCATCCTTCTCCATTCTTATTTCATTTCATTTCAAGGTTTAATTATCAACAATGGGTTTGACCAAGGAAAACCCCTCTTCACTAGCCCCACAACATTTTTCCCTCTTCTTATGTGTGATTT
Source organism: Sequoiadendron giganteum (assembly GCA_007115665.2). Classification (NCBI taxonomy): domain Eukaryota; kingdom Viridiplantae; phylum Streptophyta; class Pinopsida; order Cupressales; family Cupressaceae; genus Sequoiadendron; species Sequoiadendron giganteum. The sequence continues at coordinate 108,558,415 of CM021105.1, read as the reverse complement.
TCAAGGATACGTTGTAATTTTTTCAAGAAGAAAAGTTGGAGAAAACTTGTCAAATCCCTAAAGTTGGCAAAGTTTTCATTAACTCTTGGAGAAACTTGGAGAAGGTCTACAAGTGGGAAATTGAAGTTTCGGATCTGGAAACTAGTTGAGAAGAGGAGAGAGGACCGAGAGGAAGAGAATCTATAGACTTGGAAAATGTACAAATTCGGTTAGACACACTTGATCTTGATTACTAATAACATTTCTTCCTGAATCATACTCTTAGTTTATCATCACTTTTCATCTCTTAATTAGATAAATCATTATTTATTTAATTAGGTCTTTCTCCCCTATTGATTAAATTAATCAATTTAATTTAATCGATCCTCTATCTTTGGTCATTTAAATAATTCATTTTATTTAAATTAAATATCTAACGTCCTCTTATTAAATTGAATAAATTAAACATTATTTGATTTAATCTAACATTATCACTTTACTTAAATAAATCAAAATCATTTATTTAATTAAACCCTTCCTCTGAATTTGATTTAAATCAATTCATAAATTTAAGTCTAAATTGTCACATCATCTAATCCCTCATTAAATTAATCAAAATATTGATTAAGTTAATCCCTATCACTAAAATCTTCTAAAGAATGCAACTTGCACATGAAAATAGATTTAATTCATTTATTAAATCTCTATTTTTCCTCACATGGCATCAAAAAGGGAATATTCCCTCAAGTTTGAATTCAAAAATTCCAAGTGGATGGGTACTTCGAACAAAGCTTTCACTCCTCTTACATGTCCTTGTGCATTGAGCCAAGTGGCATTTATTTCATTCCTTTTTCCCTCTCACATGTCATTTCCTCAATTCAAATTCCACCTAATTGCATTTATTGGCACTTTGGCCAAAATGTGCACAACCATCAACCATTCACATGGTGTCAAGTGGCATTTGGCCATTGGGTGAAAGTTAGTCCCACATTGCCCAAAACGTTTTTTCTCTTCCAAATTCAAATCTATAAATTGGAGGCTTCTCTCCTCATTCAACATCCATGATCTCATGCAAGGTTATTCTCTTAACATTGGGAGCCAATTTTGTGCACATCATTCCACACATTCACCATTTTCACATTTCATAGCTAGGTTATGCTCAAATCTCATGGAGGGGATTTGACCAATCAACAATCATCAACATTGCAATTTAAGAGTTGGGAAAGGGCCAATTTCAACATTTCGATTTGGCACCAATTCCCCTATGGGATCACTAGTTTTCTCACTTAATTAGAATTTACTTTGATTTATTTAGTTTGTTCTTTATTTTCCTAGCTTAAGTTTGAGTAGATGGATTTCATGGGGAATCCTTCGTTCTTGTTTGAATTTGATCTAGCATCTTGATATGTTTGTTGTTCTTGTGCAATTGCAGGTTTAGGGGTTCACAAAATCAATTCCCAAACATTTGAAAAATAAGTGGACTAATTCACCACAAGTAGCGAATGAGTCCCACTCTACAGGCCTGGTAGAGGTTTTAACAAATTTGGCTACCCTTTTGGTTGAAACCTATATTTGCACATTTTTCCAAGAGAAGGACTTATTCACACAACTTGGTGAATGAGTCCCAATCAGCGTTGACATCATATTATCTAGAATTCCAGATCTCCATTCTACCTTCTTCAGTCTTCCAAGTGCACAATTTTTATTTCATAAATTTTTTGTTGCATTTTGTTCATCTTTCTAGGTCATTTAAGGTTATTTTACATTCAGCTAGGGTTTTGTCTTACAACATGCATTTGATTATCTTTTTCAATTCCAAACTTGGTGGTGAACCCTTCATTAGATCACATTCAATCCCTATGACAACCCTATTACAAGATCTCTTTCTCCTTTGCATTTAGATCTTTAGGGTTGTCCTTGAGTCGAATCTCATTGAAAGTGGGTGCAAATTCATCATCATTTCCCCACTTTTCATAGGTTCCATTTTGGTGAACCTACATTTTGGACATCATAATTCTAATTTGGAGTGCATCTTCATCCTCTATTTAGATTTCACTAACATTGGATTAGGATTTGCATTTGTTAATTTTCATTCTAGGTTTCAAGTTTTGCATTAGTGAAGGCTCATTTCGCTTGCATTTTTTCATTTTCATCTCATACATATAGTAGAAAACATAAAAAGCATAAAATTCAATTCAAATTTTTTGAAGTTTTTAAAAAAATTCATCATTGAGACTCATTCACCACCTTGGGAAAATCAATCCCTCTACACATTTTGCAGTACATTTTCTAGTATTTACACTTTATTTTATGAGTTTCTATTTTCTATTGTTACCTTTCTATTTATGTTTCTAGATTTTATGTTTCATTCAATTCATTTCATTTAGCTTAATTTCATTCATCTTGTGCATTTCCTAAAATCAAAATTGCATCGCATTGTTGCATAGTTTACAATCTAAATTTTGCATCATGGATATGTGCTTTAGCAAGCTTTGGATGCCATTAAATTCCTTAATGGATGTGTCAAGTTGTGCTTTGAGAAATGATCAGGTAACAAAATTGAACTCACTCATGCTCACTCAACTCCTAATGCATGTCCTCCTCGTGATGTTGACATCATTGGACAAGATGATGACAACATGAATAAGTTACTGAATGATTGTCTTAACCACTGTAAAGCTAAAGCATCTTTTGACCAATCCACGAGACAGCAAAATCCCCCCACAATACCACCTCTTGAGATGTTTTGTTACTTACATCCTTAGAAAAAAGTTAAACCTAAGTTTCCTACAATAGGTGAACCTAGTTCCTTTAAACAAGAAAACACAACCATTTTATGATAACAAAGTAAGAAACATTCCCATCAATCTAGAAGAAACATATGGAAAAGGATTTACAATCTTGAGTAAACAAGGATGTGATACAACAAGTAAACATTAAATCCATCAACTCCTAGATAAAATACCAACTAATGAAAACAAAAAAGTCTTATGATATCCTCCTCACAAAAGAGTTCCCAAAGAATATCTAAGACTTTGTATCGATGGTATAGTTATATTAGATCATCATCCTAATATGAATATCCTTCTTCCTAAAGAAAAACCAATGATTAATAACAATGAAAAGGATGGTAGGATCTCCCTAGGTCCTCTCACTCAACCTTCAACTAGAGAAGTTGGCGAATCTATCAAGAACAAGAGACATTACAAGTTACAAATATTAAACATTCCTTGTCCACCACCTGAAAGTGAAATGAAATTGCAATTTCTCTTGAACAAAGAAATAATAACCTTACCACCTATGAATATACTAGTACTATATCCTAAAGATTCAAAATTACAACATTGTGCATATCATCAAACTCTTAGACATAGTACTGATGAGTGTTGTGCATTCTGGTTAGTATTAAAAAACTTTCACATTGATGGCAATGATTGCCATTATGTGATTGCTAGCTTAATAGTATTTCACCCCTTGTCATGTAATAGTTGTAGAACATTCTATTCTCACTATTGCATGACCTTTCCTATCACCTACCTCGACTCGTTCTTGTCTCACACTTAGTGGGGGCAAGAAGCTAATAGCCTTGTCCTAATAATGCATTTGTCACTATCCCTTAGCCGTGTTGTTCACCTTTCGCTTATATAGACTGATATTGGGAGGTAGATGACTTGCTCATAGGTTGACTCACATTTTCCTTACTAGCCTTTTTCATTATCTCATTTTCATTTTCTTTTGTGTGATTGCATGTGTGTGATGTGATCCCCTGTGATGTTTTGTGTTCTCTCTCTCTTTGTGACATTCCTCTATTTGTACCTTCATTCTTCTCTATGTCTTGTATCTCTTTCAATTTTTATCTTTATCTCTTTTTCACTTTTCTTGTGTTTTCCTTTTGGGGATGACGCAAGGCATTGAGACATTCACGCCTCTTCCATATTGACCCAAAAGTCTTTTCTTTCTCTTTTTCCTTTTATTTTATTTTTTTCATTTGTCTTGTGTTTTCCTTTTGGGGATGATGCAAGGCATTAAGACATTTGTGTTTCTTCCATATTGTACCGAATGGTCTTTCTTTATTTTCTCTCTTTGTGTCCTTCTAGTTCTATGTGTATTTCGGGGATGATGAAAGTTGCAAGCTCTCTAAAAACATTGCAAAAAAGAACATACTAACCCCAAATCCATAGATCCCTTATGTGTTTGGTGTTTTCATTTTGGGGGAAACCCCTCCCTTTTATTTTTCTCTTGCATGAAGTAGGTCTATTGAATAACATATGACCTGGCATAGGGATTTCCAACTTGGATTTCATGTCTTCCTTCTTGTTTTCATTTTTTATTTGATACTTTAAAGTAATTGCTCACAGTATGTTTTTTAGAAATTTATTTAAAGTGGGGGCATACATTGGCATTATTCTTGTGCATTTTATTGGTTCTTAGTGCAACCTTCTTACTTCATACGATGCGTTTGTCACTTTGTGGATGACATTGGGTGTAATTTCCTTCAGGAGTATGATCTCTATTAGCATATTGCATTCCTCTTAGTGGCTTTATGTGACACACTACATCCCCTAAGTTGTGAATTTTCTATTCTTTGATTGGCCCTCTCTTGGAGACATTAGGTACAATGTTCCCTAAGTTAAAGACCTTGCATGAACTAAGCAAGAATCCTTTGAACATTTCCTATTTTTTCATTTTGAATTTGTTGTTATATGGCCACCTTACATAATACAACTTTCATTCCTATAGAGCCATCTTGTTTGTTGATGAGCTCCAAGCATACAAATTTTTTCTTGTCTCATGAAGCTCAAAAATCATTTTGTTTTGTGTGGCACCTTATGAAAGTTATTAGGAGGTATAAAATTGGTATGGTTGAGTGGGAAGCCCAATCTGAGGCATGAATTTCCCCATAGTCACCTCTGTGTGTGTGTGTGTGTGTGAGTGCATACTAGCCATGAGTGTATGTGTCTCACCCATTAGGACTTCTCACCCAGTGAACAACCACGAGTTTTGTTGCCTCGGAGTGAGTATGATTTTTTAGTGAGATGAATAGCTTGGATTTGATTGACATTAGGATGGACAAATGATCAAAGATTGATCTGATTTTTATTTTTTTTACCTTTTCTCTTTTTCATTTTTGGCAGTGCATGCTTGGACCGTTTCATTATTCTTTATATCATTCTCATGTGTGTCCCTTTGTGCTTATGGTGATTTATCTTGGGATCTTGATCATAGGGGCTTGATCATCCCTGTTGATTGTTATCTCATCTTATATACATGGGTACTTTTGAACCCATCTTAATGAATGATTCTCTACTTCAGTGTGAGTTTGAAGCAAGCTCATCCTCTCACTAAAGTGGGGGCTAGATAGAGTCACCGAAACAGTAACCCATCTACTTTTTTTGACTTTTTCAGGCCCTCCTTATTGTTTTGGCTTAATTTTGCCTTGATTTAATGTTGTAATGTGGATAACACATTGACATTAGGTCTTGGGCCCTTGTGAACTAATGGAATTTAATGGTACCTTGCTAAAGTGTTGTGAAGCATTGCAACACACATTCACACTTTTCTAAGAACTTATCAACCTAATAAACCTCTTTTTAATCAAAATTAATCTTAATCTTTCCTTATTTAGAGTATTGTAATGTTTTCTAAAACACTTTCACACTTCTCTAGGATTTTCATTAATAATTGGGCTTTCTTATGCTTTAATTGACCCTATATTTCATCCACAAGCCTCATTTATTGCATCTTTCAAGGATAATCTGACACCAATCATTAACCAATCATAGTTTAGGTTTTTTTGGCTTGTGTGGCCTAGATTTAGGGATTTTGGACTCATTCACCACCTTGGGTGAATGGGTCCCACTTGGATCTTTTGGCCTTGAACCAGTTTTTACACATTTCTAAGCACTTTTAATTTTGTGTCTCATACATTATGCCTGATGGGACTCATCCACCACCTTGGGCGAATGAGTCCCATGTGGGTGAAATCTAAATATAACTCCAATTTTTGGTGGGATTTTATTTTCCTATATCTAATTTTTTCTTCTAGTGTTGTAATTTCGAGAATTATTGCATAATTGGGTATAAATACAAGGTTCTTTCACTCATATTCAATACCTGCCCTTCAAGAGAGTTCAAAAGAGAATTTGAGCATTTATAATAGCATTCAAAAGAATTCATGGGAAGATTATCAATCATTTTACAGCATTCTTCAAGTTCCAATTATCATGTCAAAGATTGCATATATCATCTTTGTTATTGTGCTAACAATTGTGATGTAGAGTTGATGATTCAAGCAAGTGTTTCGAGCAAGATCAACATAATTCAAGAAAGTTTCAAGGACGACATCCATTGTATCCATTTCAAGCACATTTATAGCACCTTATTGCTAGGGTTTGGTGAGTTGCAACATTATTATTTTTTCATTCATAATTATCAAAATTCTTATTTTCTTTCAATTTAAGGTTTAATTACAAACAAGGGGTTTGACCAAGGAAAAACCCTATTCACTAACCCCACAACATTTTTCCATCTTCTCATGTGAGATTTTCAAGGCTAGGTTTCAAATTAGTCAAGAAGAAAAGTTGGAGAAATTTTTTCAAATCCCTAAAGTTTTCAAAGTTGTCATCAAGTCTTGGAGAAACTTGGAGAAGGTCTATAGGTGGCAATTTGCAGTTTCAAATCTTGAAATTAGTCAAGAAGAGCAGATCAAAATGAGAGGAACAAAATTTGGTCCCAAACTTCTAAAAATCAAGAAGTTGACGGATTCACCACAAGTGGAAAATGAGTCCCACTATACATTCCTAACAAATATTTCTAGAGATCTAGATACCCTTTTGGCTGGAACCTGTATTTGCACATTTTTCTAGAAGCAGGATTAATTTTCCCAACTTGGTGAATGAGTCTTAGTCAACATTGATAATATATTTTCTAAAATTCTAGGCCTCCATTATACCTTTTTCATTCTTCTAAGTGCACACTTTCTATTTCATAACTTTCTATTGCATTTTGTTCATCTTTCTAGGTCATTTAGGGTTAGTTTTCATTAAACAAGGGCTTTGTCTTACAACTTGCATTAAATTTTAATTTCCAAGTCCAAAATTGGTGGTGAACCCCTCATTAGATTATATTTAGTCCCTAGGAAAACCTATTGCAAGATCTCTTTCTCCATTGCATTAAGATCTCTAGGGTTGTCCTTGAGTGGAATCTCTCTGAAAGTGGATGTTAATTCATCATCATTTCCCATCCATTTTTCATAGGTTCCAAAAGGTAGAGAATAAGTTTATCTTTAGGAGAGGAATGTGAGCCAAGAAATCCAAGAAGCACTACATAGAATTAAACACCTAGAGGATTTTGTGAAAAACTATGAGCAGAAGGACAAAGAAAGGGAAGTTAAAATGAAGGAGATGGAGGAAAAATTACAGTTGTATGGTCATGGTGCTAATTTGGATTTTTTGGCACAATTGGCTATTACGAAGATAGGGGATAAGGAACTAGCTATCCCAAGTGAGAAACCCCCTCGTGTAAAAAATCTTGGTTATCACACAACTTTCTCTCTTTGTTACCAATTGTGGAGAGTGACTAATGTGTTTGAAAGAGAAAAACAAAAATGGAAGAAGGAAAAGGAAAGATATACACAAGAATTTGAAAAGAAAGAAATGGAATTCAACAAGTTAGCAGTTTGATTGAAGTAATTTGTAGATAAGGTTGCACAAATTTTCAAGTTTTGGCCTTCACTTGGGACTTGATTCTACAAGAGAAGTACTTGTGTTTTCAATTTAATATATTAATTAGTAAACAATCAGCTACTATGAGTCAACCAGATGAGTTTCTTAAAAAAATTAAGACTTCCAAATTTGAAGACCAGGATCAATTGTGTGAATTTTATCTACACAATTATGTGATTCTTGATGAAAAAAAATGGAGTCCCTTAAATTTTGTGGGGGATCCTCAAGTTAGAGCCCTTTCCTTTTACTAGAGGAATGAACAACTTAGAGGATAAATAATGGAAGAATATGATGAAAAAGAGAAATCTATTACACTTCCACTAAGAAGAGAGGCTAAGGATTCAAAGATAATTATTGATGAGTGGATGAGACTTCTTCGGCATAAAGGAGTTGATAAGATAATAATGAAACTAAGGAAGGAAGACTATGGCAAGATTAAAATGCTAGGTGTAGGAATTATATAGCAATGTTATTAGTATGTGCAAAAATGATGGAATGAACTAACCCCTATATTGTAAAAGGAGCCTCATTTTATGCACAAATTTAATGCTATTCTCCAGAGGGTGCAAAAATACATGGAAAATAGTATTAACAAAGGATTTCATTGAATACCCCTTACATCTCAACCACCTATTCTCCTTTTTCAAATTCCACATTGGATTGTAAATAAAGGTGATGTATGTGAAAGGGAAGAACCTATCTGAATGAGGTAGATTTTAGCATACCAAGGTTTTTATCTACAATAGGATGAGGGAGTACAATTATCAACCTAAGGTAATTCACTCTACAGTATAATCAAGACCCTTAGTATTTTGATTGGGGACAAGTAAAAAATTAAGTTGGTGGGAAATTATGGGTCTAGATAATAGTGCGTTTTATGTTGGTTTTATGAAGACTCTAAGATACTTTTAACATACTTCCTAACAATATTCCATATATTATCCTTTTTTCATCTATTATACAGATCTAAGACTCAAAAATATGGTGATGGAATTATGGTTTAATATATTGGCATTAAGTGGTTTATATGAATATGTGCATGGAAATGTTGATGGAAAGTTATGTTTAATTACGATGGTTATCTTTTTGTATGTGTTTTTTGAAACTAACTTGATTGTAGAAAAAATATGAACCTTCATGCATAGCTATTTTGGGATGAATTCGTACCAAAAGGGGCATTGAATATCGAAACAAGGGAAGCTACAAAAATAGTTAAATGTGGTGATTATTGGTTGAACACATTTAATGAAGATAGAATGTGTGTTATCATAAATAGTTAATAAACAATTAATAAGAGGTCTTTATTATATGGGACTTTGATAGATGGACATATAAATGAATGTATTCTATTTTGAAAGAGTTCTAGTTTGATAAATTTCTCTTTCTTTTTAGTTGAAGGTTGGATAATTCCAAATCTTGAATACGCGCTCTAGATATCTAGGAGTGGAATTAATGACTTCTATTTAAGTTGTTTTCAATAAAAAATCCCTCAATTTGTATATAACTGATGGTTGATTTTGTAATTCAATCAGTTGATTATTCATAGTTTATACTATATGTTCTTTCCAATTGAACACGAATCTATAGAATAGTTAAAATCTAGTTAGTGTAGTAGTATTTTGTAATCCTTTATCTTATGCAATAAATGGAGATCAATTCATGAGATGCATGAAATTTATTAGTTAGATTGAGTTCAATTAAGTGAGAATAGTTACTTCGACAAGCCACTAAAGGTATTTTTATTCACTTCATCTTTCAGTTATTTATTTTTATTGATAGTTAATATTAGTTTATCATTTCTCATGAATTGTGTCCAAGATAACTAAGATTTCATTTCTTGCTTATTACAAGTGAATTCCTAGGAAGTGTAGTGTAGGAAAATGCATACGTTTGTATTTTCACACTAGTTTGGGCCTACCTTGCTTGATTTATCTCTATTTATGTATTAATTGGTCCTATTTTCCATTCACAAGCCTAATAAACTATATATTTTTTTTGGCATATCCCAACAAACATCAATAGATAAATGATAATTTAATTATTCTAGCCAAGTGCCCTTTTTTTTTGGGTTAGGAATAAAATTCCACCTAGGGTGTCTTTGTCCCCCAAAGGTATTGGGACCCCCCTTTCAATGGAACCTTAAATAGGCCCCTTTTTGGAGTATGTGCCCCAAGTTTCAAGACTTGGGACTAAGATGCCACCTAGGGTGTCTTTGTCCCCCTTAAGTTTTTTTTGGGATTTAATTTCAACTTCTGGTAGGATTTTTTGCTCCTTTAATAAATGAATTCATATGTTGGCTTCTTGTGGTGTAATTTGGGGATATTAAGAAAGAATAGGTATAAATATAAGGTTCATTCATTCATTTCAACCCAAGTCTTTTGTGAGAGAATTCCCAATAGCGTAATTGAGTTCACAAGAGGATTAAAGAGAAATTCATAAATAATTTTGAGCCATCATCAAGATTCAATCATCCTATCAAGGATATTGTGGAATCATGTGTGTTTTTGAGCTAAAATTTATGATGTAGGGTTTTGATTCAAGCAAGAGATTCAAGTCAAGATCTATAAAGAATTCATTGGATTCAAGATCTAAATTCAAGCTAGCCACTCCACACAAGTTTTAAAAATTCATATAAAGGGTTTGGTGAGTTGTAACATTGCATGTTGTTCATTCATCATTTCCATCCATTTCATTTCATTTCAAGGTTTAATTACCAACAAGGGGTTTGACTAAGGAAAATTCCCATTTACCAACAATCCACAAGTTTTTCCTCTCTTGTGTGTTTGTGTTTGTAGATTTAGGTTGAAGAATTGAAGATCATTTGAAATGAAAAGTTGCAAAGTTACATCACAAAGTTGTCATCTCCATGGAAACTCACCTACAGGCTAGATTTAGAAGATTCAAAACTTGAGATGTGAGAAGAAGGAAGTGCAGGCTTTGGACCTCATGACCACATCCAGAGATTTTGGAAATTCTAGATGGGACTAAGTCACCACCTAGGGTGTGTTAGTTCTCCTAAATGTATTTTGTAGAGATTCTTTTAGATCTAGTTCCAACATTTGAAGATTCTACATTTTCCCGAAAATCACCAATGAGATGAACTCAACAATAAGGGTGTCTTAGTCCTCCATAGCACTTTTTGACAACTTCTTTGCATCTATAGAATCCTCACTACATTTGAAGAACTTCAAGTTACACATACCCGAACTTGTTGTTGCATAATTTCATCACTTGCATCATTCATTTAGCTTACATTACTAGGTTTTTTGAGTTGAATTCTTATTGGTCTTTTCCAATATTTTGCTTGGTGGTGAACCCCTCAAAGCTTAAAAGAACCCTTCCTAGGTCTTCCTTTTTTAGAATTGAATCACCCTAAAGTTGTATAATCAATCCAATTAGGGTTCCTAGGACCTTATTGAATGACCTAAAGAGAATAAGTGAGCACCCACTCACCTCTATTTTCTTTATGGTTCATTTTGGTGAACCTGTCACCTTTGAGCATTAATTTTCTAATTTGGAGTCCATTAAAATCCTAGATATAGGCTGAATTCATTATTTTATTGCATCTTCCATTAGTGAAATTATATCTAGGTTTTCTCATACTTAGTGAGATTACATCTAGGGTTTCTCATATTTGCATTAGTAAAAATGCATATAGGTTGCATTTTTGCTTTCTTTCATCATCTTATCTAATTGAAAAACTAAAAGGTGCATTGTTCATCATCATAATAGTATTTACAAACATTGTTATTGCATTCAAAATTGAAAAAATAAATTCAACTTTGCATTCACTTGCTTGTCACTAGTTACTTTTTCTTGCATTCATTTTCATAGCTTTTTGTTTCCAAACACTAAGTCCCTGAATAGGCAACTTGTGAAAACTGTAGAAAATCCAATTTATTTTTTTTTTTTTGACAAAACCTCTATTAGGACTAAAACACCCTTCCTAGCATCTTAATCCCTTTCATGGTTTCTAGCTTATAATCCTCTCTCTATTGTTTGTTGTTTGTTCCAGTCCCTCGAACCTCAAAATCATACCAGTAGCAAAAAGATGCCCATACTGGCATCTTAGTCCCTATTGAATTTGACTTTCCAGCTTTCAAGATTTGCATGTTTTTTTTGTGTGATTTTGTGGGTTGCCTTCATGTTTTTGTTTCAATTTGTAGACTTGTTGTTATTCCAATCTCTTTCATTTCAAGTGTATTTGTTCATTTTTGCATCATGTATATGTGCTTCAAAAAGTTTTGGATGTCCCTAAAATATTTTTTAGATGTTTCAAGTTGTGCATTTGGTAATGATCCTAATGATATTGAACAGACTCATGCTTAGTCAACTCCTAATGCATGGCATCCTTGTGATGTTGACATAGCTGGAGAAGATGATGACAACATGAATATGTCCCTCCATGATTTCCTTCATAACCTTGAAGATATTGTATCCTTTTATCTATCCATGAAACAACCAAACCCCCTACAATACCACCTCTTGAGATGTTTGGTTACTTACATCCCGAAAATGAAACAAAAGTTGAACCTAATTTCCCTAAAATAGGTAAAACTAGTTCCTCTAAAAAAACAAATACTCAACCATCCTATGATAAAAAGGTAACAGACACTCCAATCAACCTAGAAGAAACATATGGAAAAGGATTAAAAATCTTGCATAAACAGGGATGTGATATAAAATGTGAACATAAAATTCACCAACTCCTAGAGAAAATTCCAACTAATGAAAACACAAAGTGGTAAGGATATTAAGATCCCCCACACACCATAAGATTTCCTAAAGAATACCTAAGGCTTCGTAGTGATGGTATATCAATATTTGATTCTCCCCCTAATATGAATGTCCTTCTTCTTAAAGAAAAATCGATGATTCAAAATAATGACAAGGATGAAAGAACCACACTAGGTCCTCTCCCTCAACCTTCAACTAGAGAAGTTGGTGAATCTAGCATGTGTAAAAGGCCTTACAAGTTACAAAAACTAAAGTTTCCTTGTCTGCTACCTGGAAGTGAAAGGAAACTACAATTTCTTTTGAATAAAGAACTAATAACATTACCACCAATAATAGACAAATTAGTGCTATATCCTAAAGATTCTAGTGTTCCCCTTTGTCAATAACACTAAAATATGAAACATAGTACCAATGAGTGTCATGAATTAAAGTATGTATTAAAAAACTTTCACTTTGATGGAAATGGTTTCTATGAAGTGATTTCTTAGCATATCATTTCCTTCCCCCTTTTTTCATGTAATAGTTGTAGAACACTATATTCTCACTATTACAGGATATTTCTCATCACCTACCTCAGCTCATTCTTGTCTTGCAATAGATAGCCTTGTCCTAGTAATGCATTTTTCATTATCCCTTTGGTTGGTTGTCTACCTTCCACTTATGTAGAACAAGATTGGGAGGCAAATAACCTACTTTGGGTTGACTCGCTTGTGCTTTACTAGTATTTTTGTTTTAATTTTTCTTTCTTTCTATGTGATTGCATGTATGTAATGTGATCCCCTAGGATTTAATGTTTCATGTTCCCTCTTTCTTTATGCATTCCTTTATTTATACCTACATTCTTCTATATGTCATCAGTTTTTTCCTTTTCATTGGACTTTACCTTTCATTTTCATTTTTATCTTTTCTTTTCCTTTCGGGGATGATGTAAGACATTGAGACATCCTATGTCTCTTCAATGTTGACCCAAAATATTTTTCATTATCCTTCCTTTCCCTTTCATTTTTTTCTTGTGTTTTCCTTGTGGGGATGATGCAAGGTGTTGAGACACCCTAAGTCTCTTCCATGTTGACTCAAAAGGGTTTTCATTTTGATTTCACTATCTTTGTGTCATTCTTCTAGCTCTATGTGTTTTTGGGGAGTGATGACAATTCTAAGCTCAAATCAAATCCAAAAATTAGATTCAAAAAAATTCTAATCTCTCCAATATCATTGTAGCAAAGACTGATACTAACCCCAAATCCATAGATCACTTATGTGTTTTCGGGGGGAAACCCTCTTCTCCTTTCTCCTTTCCATGCTTTTCTACTTTAAATTAATTTCTCATAGCATGGTGTTTAGCAATTTGTTTAAAGTGGAGGCATACATTGGCATTATTTTCGCATTACTTTGGCATGATTTAATTGGAACTTTTTGCATTTCCATGTTCCTTGATGTGATTTTCTTACTTCATGTCATTTTTTCTTCTATTTGTCATGACATTGGGAATAATGTCCTTCAAGAGCTTGATCTGTCTTAGCATATTACATTCCTCTTAGTGGTGATGCGACACATTGCATTCCATTAGTTGCAAATATTTTATCCTTTGATGGTTCCTCTCTTGGAGACATTAGGAATAATGTCCCCTAATATTAAGACCTCACATGAACTAAGACAAATACTTTGAAACATCCCTTTTGCTTATTGTGTTGCATTTTATTTTTGTACCTTATTAAAGTCTTGGAGGTATGACTTTAATATGGTTCTATAGGGCTCACCTATTCAACATATAGCTTTTCTAGCCCTTATGAGAAAGCATTTTATTTTTTTCCTTATCATAGTCATGGGAGTATGACTTTGATATAGACCTCTTGGGGCTCACCTAGTGAACAACTAGCTTCACTAGCTCTTGTGAGCATGTTATTTTGTTTGCATAGTGGACAACATGTTCCACTTGTAAAAAAATTTGGACAAACAACCTAGACCTAGTCCACAATGTGTTGGACAACCATTCAAAGCTTGATTTGTTGCATTTTTCCTTTTTCCTTTTAGTTTTTCCTATCTTTGATGGTGTATGTTTGCGATCTGGTTATGGCTTCATATATCATCCACAAGTGTGTTCATTTGTGCTTGTTTTGTTCTATAATAGGATATTGATCCTGGAGTCTTGGTCACCCTCTTGGTTATTGCCATCCTATCTTACTAGAATTCATACATTTGAACCCCTCTTCATTGTGTGGTTGGTTACTTTAGTGTGAATTTGAAGCAAGTTTTTCCTCTCACTAAAGTGGGGGCTAAATGTAGTGTAGGAAATTGCATACCCTTGCATTTTCACACTTTTTTGGGCCTGTATTTATTTATTTATCTCTATTTATGTCTTAATTGGTCTTATTTTGCATCCACAAGCCTAATAAACTATATCTTTTTTTGGAAGATCCCGACAAACATCAATGGATAAATGGTAATTTAATGATTCTGGTTGAGTTCCCTTGATTTTTGGATCAGGAATCTGACACCACGTAGGGCATATTTGTCCCCCAAAGGTCTTGGGACCCCATTTTTAATTTAACCTTAAATGGGCCCCTTTTTTGAGTTTGTTCCCCAAGTTTCAAGACTTGGGACTAATGCAACCTAGGGCATATTAATCCCCCTTAAGTTTTTTTGGGATTTAATTTCAAATTCTGGTAGGATTTGGCCTCCTTTAATTAATGAATTCATATTTCAACTTTTTGCAGTGTAATTTTAAGATATTAAGAATAAATATACATAAATTCAAGGTTCATTCATTCATTTCAACCCAAGTCTTTAGTGAGAGAATTCCTAATAACATAATTGAGTTCACAAGAGCTTTCAAGAACAATTCATTAATAATTTGGAGCTATCGTCAAGATTCAAGTATCATATCAAGGAGATTGTGGTATAATGTGTGTTTTTGAGCTAACATTTGTGATGTAGTGATTTTATTAAAGCAAGCCATTCAAGTCCAGATGTATCAAGTATTCATTAGATTCAAGATCTACATTCAAGATAGCTACTTCACACAAGTTTGTAGACTTCATAGCAAGGGTTTGGTGAGTTGTAACGTTGCATGTTTTTCATTCATCATTTCCCTCCATTTCATTTTATTTCAAGGTTTAATTACCAACAAGAGGTTTCACCAAGGAAAACCCCCATTTACTAACAATAAAGAAGTTTTTCATGTCTTGTGTGTTTGTGTTTTCATATTTCGATTGAATACTTGAATATCATTTCAAGTGAAAAGTTACAAAGTTGCATCAAAAAGTTTCATCTCCATGGATACTCACCTATAGGCTAGATTCAGAAGATTCAAAACCTTATATCTAAGAAGAAGGATGTGTAGGATTTTGACCTTAGGACCACATTCAATGATTTTATAAATTCTAGATGGGACTAAGTTTCCACCTAGGGAATCTTAGTTCTCTTGAAGATATTTTATAGAGATTCCTTCATATCCAGTTCTGGTATTTGTAGATTTCACATTTTCCCCAAAAAACAACAGCGGGACTAAGTCAATAGTAAGGGAATCTTAGTCCTCCATAGCACCTTTTGAGAGATTCTTTGCATTTCCATAATACTCATTACATTTCTAGAACTTCTAGGTACACATATCCTAACTTAATGTTGCATAATTTCATCATTTGGATCATTCATTTAGCTTGCATTACTAGGTTTTGTGAGTTGAATTCTTATTTGTCTTTTCCAAGATTTTGCTTGATGGTGAACCCCTCAAAGCCTAAAAGAACCCTTCCTAGCTCTTCCTTGTTGAGAATTGATTCACCCTCAAGGTTGATAGTGAATCTAATTAGGATTCTTAGGACCTTATTGAATGACCTAAGGAGAATGAGTGAGCACCCACTCACCTCTATTTTCTTTATGGTTCATGAAAATGCATGTAATAATTATTAGTAATACTCAAGAGGTCATTTTAGTTGAGCTAGTAATCAAAATCAGGTTTTAAGTTAACATAGTATCAATTCATTAGCAATACTTTAGTTACAACCTTTAACTATAGGTACTCATATCAACTAAGTCTTAGTTATACTTTTATCGTTTTATCATTTTGTGAATTTCCAATAACTAGAATAACTATACGAAGATAATTTAGGTAGTTTGAGTCTATGAAGGCATATATAGTGTTGCACCATAATAAGATGACACACCTTGGTTGATGATTTAATGTATTCTTAAGCAGTGTCAAGTGGGTTGTTTAGCTAGTTCACCCTTTGAATTTAGTGAGTTTCACCATGTTTACAAAGTATTAGCTTAGACTCTACATTCTTCATGGCCACTACATGTTAGGTTGTATATTTTTACTACAGTACAACATCCAAGGTATCTAGATTGCATCATTTCATGTTTCATACTTTAATCTCATTGTTTCATCAATTTTTTTAATAACCTACAAGGGGTTTAACTTAGAAAAACTCCTATTCACTAAAAATCAACAAGTATTTATTCCCTTAAATGTGTTGTTTCAGATTTACAAGTTGAAGATAAAGTGGAGAGAAAGTTTAGATCAAAATTGTGAAAGTTTTCAGGTTGCAATTTTGACCTTTGAAGTGTAAGAATGAAGAATTGAAGCTACAAAATTAAGTACAGGTTTTTGTGAATAAAGAATATGAGTGCAGAAATCAAGGAAAATAGCCCAGATCTTAGTTTCAAAAACCCTAACAGGGACCCATTCACCACTAAAGGTGAATGGGTCCTTTGTGCCCAAAAAATAATCTCCTTGCAGCAAGGTACATATCTCTTTGAGCTCTAAAGACTTCCCTCATAGTTGTTATAATAGTTAGGTATTTTTTCTTATTGTTATTTGCATCTTTTGACTCTCATAATTACATTTAATTGCATAGTGAATTTGTGTTGAAAAACTTGGTGGCTCACCAGCTTGTTGATTCATTTTGGTGAGTCCTCTATTTTCCACACCATCACTAATGGTGAACCCGACATAGTGAACATTGCAATTTTCTGAGTTTTGAAGTCTTTTCATGTTATATTAAATCTTGCATTCTCTTGTACTCTATTTTCATTAAATTAAGATCTCATTTAGGGTTTCTTGCATTGCATTTACAATTGCATTTCATGTAGGGTTTAGACTTGCATTATTTTGTATATTTTTAAATCTAAAAAATACAAAAAAAAATCAGTCATTATGCATCTAATTTATACATCATTTATAATTTTCATTTTAAAATAAAAATAAAATTGCATTTCAACATAGGTCCTTGGATTCACCTTTTCACTTCATTTTCACATTGCATTTCTGAAAAAACTAAAACTAAAACTCACTACCTCAGACCTAGAACTGAAAGACATTATTGAAAGCTTGCAAATCATTACAAAATAGTTTTAAAATACCTTACTAGGACCCATTTTCCCTTACTTGTGTATGAGTCCCTGATAAGGGAAAAGTTGCATCTTTTAGCATTTGAAAAAGCATTAAAAATCACTCTAAAATCTATAGAAACATCTCAGAAAAGCCTAACTAGGACCCATTTTCCCTTATTGGTGAATGGGTCCCTATTAGCTACAAATTTTCATTTTCTAGACATTAAAATCTTAGTTTTTAGCTTTTATTTGGTGTTGTTACTTTCCTATTTTAGTTTCCTAATTTTTTGTTTCATCAATTTCATTACATTTACTTAAAATTCTTCATTTGAGTGCATTGTTAAAAATCAAAATTACATTCAAAACATTTCATTTTTAGCTTATTGCATTGTGCAATCAATAAATTACATTGCTTAGAATCTAAAAATTGCATTTCATCCTAGGTTGTTGCATTGCCTCTTTGCCATTTTAGGGTTTACACACCAGGTTTGTAAAACTTGTATGATCTTTAAAACTTGGTGTCCTATTCACAATACTATTATAAGACATAGTTTGAGGCTCATGTCATCCCATGATATCCCACTTGCTATGGATCTTAGGTTTTCTGACTCTCTTTCTGATATTGTTGATAATCAACCCTCCATGGCTCATAGTTTTCATACTTCATTACCCATGACTTCAATTCCTATAATCAATGTGCATGATCTTTTTAAAAATCTAGATGAACAACTAGAAAACTTACAAGCCCATATAGTTAGTGAAAGCATAGACATTAGCTTGGTTCTGATTATACAAATTCTAAGGAAAGTGCTTAAAACTCAAAATGAAACACAAATAATCTATACCCTTAGTTCTTCTTTCATGATTGCTTGAGAAAATAAGACAATAACAACATACAAGCCATAGTCAATCCTCCTAGTGAAACTAATAACAATGTTAACATGGATGATGATCATATGAAACCACATCCTGTAGAGAAATTGGTAGCATTTATCAAAGCTAGAACTCATAAGCACTCAACTAGAAAGCCTCTTAACATTGATTTCTCACAAAATGGCATACTTAAACACACACTTGATGGTACTCTTTACATAGGTGGCCAAATCAATGATGAGCTCACTAATGGGATATTGATTGATCCCATCTATGTAGAGAATATGATCATGGAAGAATTATTATATGTGCATGAACTATATCAAGATACATACATATTTTATTTCCCTACGATAGGCTTGATAGATCTCCCTTTAAAAGTGGGACATAAAATAATAACTATCTCATTTTCCATCATTCCATAATCGAACCAATTTTATGTGAAGCTAGCCTATCCATGGCTTCACTCCATGAATGCCATCCCTTTGGTTGTGCAGAAATATATAAAGTTTACATTTGGCAATGCTATATTTATCATGCGTCATAGTGGATTTAATCCTATGTTGGCTCAAGGGAATTTTTCATTATATTTATTTTTGACTAAACCTATGGAACCTATCAAGCCTTGTGAGGATTTATTTTTCAAATCATATCAAAAGTTCAAGGCAAAGAAAATAGTAGAATTATTGCTTTGAAACATGTTGATGCAGTAAAACTAATACTACTATCAACCTTCTTGCAGCATCATGCCTTGTTACACAATTCTCACCATACCTAACATTCTGGACAACTACTGTCAACTTCCTAATCTACAAATCATATGGTCCTCCCAAATACATGGACGATTACCATCCTACTGACCGCTCCTGATAGCTACTGATCAATGCTAATTAGGACATTTTCCTCCAGCTGTCTGCCACCTCTATGCAGTTCAATGCCAAGTCATACACACTACTCAGCAACATTGTTCGCCACCTTCTCGCTGTTCAAAGGCCGAACACACGGGACTATCATAAAGAACCAAACCATGAGCAATAAGGTCAAGCTTCCACCATCATGTGGGTCATGGGTTGCTCCAAGAAAGAAAGATACCTTTTGGGACTACCATCATGCATGGGAATGTCACAAAGAACCTGAATGATAAGTAACATTGGTTATTTTAACATATTCCACCAACAATGAATTCCTTTGAACCAAACGACAATCATAATTGCAAACCATTATACCAAGAAAGATAGAGAGTAAGCTAACTCGACAAGAAACAAAAACTTCACTTAAACATAAGCATATATTAACTTTGCATTAACGTTTGTACATTAAATGGCTCTCTGGCCTTGATTTCCACTCTCTTTTGTTACTCACTTCTCTATTTTCCTGTATCTCCACTCTATTCCCTCTCTTTTTGTATTCGGTTACTCTTTATAGAGATTCTAGGGTAGTTATATAAACTGGTTATCTACCCGATACTCCCATGCCTACATTCGGTTACACTATTATCTAGTTTTATGAACTAGCATTGCAATTTTAACTATTTAACCATTTAACATGGTCCCCCGAAATGCTAACTAACTAAAAAATTACAATATAATGAAACTTGAGGTGCTCCTGCACCATACTCCCAAACTTAATAGATTTCCAAGTCCCATGGAAATGCCGAGGTGAGACTTCTGCAAACCAACCATGCACTTCGGTGTCCTCATCATGGAATCAAGGCGTCTGTTGCTTCCTCTGTTGTCGTCACATGACTCCCATCAATGGAGTTTATGCTGGTTGCTATCCTCCTCTCTTCATGCTATTGCTTCACACCACACCGTACTGCCATCTCACCCACACACGATTTTGGAAGATGCTTCCCACCCTTCTCTGAGTGGTTGCTCTTATTGCACCTTCTACCTAGTTGTATCATGCTGGAGACAATATGAAGACCCCAGCTTGAGATCTTCACAACATCCTAATTGCAGCTTTGAGGGATCAATGTGCAACCAAGAACCCACGCTACTGCCAGGTGTAGGTTGCCTTCTACACACTCAAAACCTTTTATGCTCTGATACCATTCTAATGTGGTAAAACTAATACTACTATCAACCTTCCTGCAACATCGTGCCTTGTCACACAATTCTCATGATACCTAACATTCTGGACAACTACTGTCAACTTCCTAATCTACAAATCATATGGTCCTCCCAAATACATGGATGATTACCATCCTACTAACTGCTCTCGATAGGTACTAATCACTATTGATCAGGACATTTTCCTCCAACTGTCCACCACCTCTATGCAGTTCAATACCGAGTCATACACACTACTCACCAACATTGTTTGCCACCTTCTCGATGCTCAAAGGCAGAATACATGGGACTATCATAAAGAACCGAACCATGAGCAATAAGGTCAAGCTTCCACCATGATGTGGGTTGCGGGTTGCTCCAAGAAAGAAAGAATACCTTTTGGGACTGTCATCATGCACGAGATTGTCACAAAGAACCCGAACCAAAAGTAACATTGGTTATTTTAACACAGTCTACCAACAACGAATTCCTTCGAACCAAATGACATTCACAGTTGAAAACCATTATATCGAGAAAGATAGAGAGTAAGCTAACCCAACAGGAAACATAAACTTCACTTAAACATAAGCATATATTAACTCTGCATTAACATTTTTACATTAAATGGCTCTCTGGCCGAAGGCGAGAGAGCTTGATTTCCACTCTCTTTTGTTACTCATTTCTCTATTTTCCTATATCTCCACTCTATTCCCTCTCTATTTGTATTCAGTTACATGTCCTTCTCTTTATATAGATTATAGGGTAGTCATATAAATTGCTTATCTACCCGATACGCCCATGCCTACATTTGGTTACACTATTATTTAGTTTTATGAACTAGCATTGCAATTTTAACTATTTAACCATTTAACATGGTCCCCCAAAATGCTAACTAACTAAAACATTACAATATAATGAAACTTGAGGTGCTCCTGCACCACATGCCTCAACCTATAAATGAAATACCTATCCTTGATAAAGCATTGATCAAACCAAAATCACTTCTGAACATAGAAGAACAACCTATAGACAAAACCTCTTGTAATTTCCTACAAGAGATCACGAGATAAAAAAAACAATCTCGTTGTCACTCCTAGAGTCAAAAAGGTTTATAAAGCCAAAGAGAAAGAAGTTGAACAAACTCATGTTTCTTTTGTTCTCGAAAGGAAGATAAGGAACCTATGATTGAAAAACCCACTCTTACACAAACACAAATTGACAATAGATTGAAAGAAAATCAAATTTCTAGAGAGCATAGGCATAGGTGGTGTGATATTTCTCATAGATTACAAAATCAAGAAGACAAGAAAAACATAGAAAATCAGAATCCAAACTTACCTAGAGAAAAGCATGACGATCCTATACCTTCACCGCAACATAAACAAGAACATTTCATGGACAATTTTATTCAACCTCTTGTTTTGATAAATCTAGATGTGGACATTGACATAGAAAAAATTGATGAACAAGTGCATGATGAGTTGAATACATTGTTTTATTCTTCTATGAGCCTAAATGATAAATCTCCTAAAAAGAGTGTTAATCTCGGTGCTTCTCCTAGTTCAACACTCACTCTTGTCCCTTTGGCTAGTTGTCTAACTTCTATTTATATCGACCAAGATTGGGATGCATATGACCTACCTTAGGTTGACTCGCATGTGCCTTACTAGTCTTTTTCATTTTCATGTTTTCTTTGTGTGATTGTATGTGTGTAATGTGATCCCCTATGTTGTCTCATTTGATGTATCTCTCTCTTTTTTTCCATTCCTCTATATGTACCTTTCATTCTTTTATATGTTGTAATCATTTCATTTGTCTTATATTTTCCTTTCAGGGATGACATAAGGCATCTAGAAATTCGTGTATCTTCCATGTTTACCCAAAAGATTTTTCTTTATCTTTTTTATTTGTCTTATGTTTTCCTTTTAGGGATGACACAAGGCATCAAGGCATTTAGGTCTCTTCCATGTTGACCGAAAAGGATTTTTTTTTTTTGCTTTGTTTGTGTCATTCTTCCAATTCTATGAGTATTTGGGGAATGATGATAGTTCCATGCTCTACGAAAACATTGTAGCAAAAACATACTGACCCCAAATCCATAGATCCCTTATGTATTTGTGGGGGAAACCCTTTCTTCCTATTTCATGACACAACTTATTTCAAAGACATATGACTTGGCATAGGATTTTTTGAGGAAAGCTCTCATGTCTTAGGAAAATAATTTGGCTATGTTAAATAAATTTCTCATAGTAATGGTGTATCAATTTATTTAAAGTGGGGGCATACATCGATAACATCTTTTCAAAAAACATTCATGGTGTGATTTTTCTTTTTTCTTGTGATGTGTCCTCTTCTTTGTGGTGTCATTTGGTTTGATTCCATCCAAGAGTGTATGATCTATCATCATGGAATTAGGTGAATGAGGCATCCCATGAGTGATGATCTAACACCCTAAATTTTCCTCTCTTGGAGACATTAGGCACAATGCTCCCTAAGTAGAAGACCTTTACATGAACAAAGAAAAATCCCCTTTAACAAAATTTTACATTGTAAAATCATTTACAATAAGCATTACATAGTGGTGCCTTATCAAAGTTGTTAGGAGGATAAATTCAGTATTGTCTGAGAGGCTAATATGATTCTCTCATTTTCCACTTCATTGCGATAACTCACCTAGAGGACAGACTGAGGTTCCACTACCCTAGAGTGAGAAACGTGCGTTATGGAAAAATAACCTAGATGTGTTCCACATCGTGTTGGACCATTGAAGCTTGATCCTTTTTCTTGGACAAACAACCCTGTTCCACATCATGTTGGGATGGTTGTGCTTGATCCTTAGTTTTCCCTTATTTTTATTGGCCTTTAATAGTGCATGGTTATGTATCTTTTTTATTGTTGCATACTTAGGTGTCTTGAATGTCTACTTGAGTGAAAGTTTGACGTTGGGTCATCCTCTCACTAAAGTGGGGGAAAAATGTATTTTTGAAAATATTAATCCCTTTTCACACTTAATTTGGGATAATTAACATAAATTTGAATTAATTTTATCTTGGAATATTGTTGTAATGTTTTGTAAAAATTCACATCATTCTAGGGTCCTTATTTAATTAAAATGTACCTTAGTGCGTCCTTTGCAAGAGTGTTGTAACACACCTTCACACTTTTCTAGGGTTTAATTAACGAATTAAGCCTAATGGGACCCTTTTAATGGAATGTACCTAGTGTGTACCTTATTTAAGTGTTGTGAAGTGTTGTAAAACACTTTCACAGTTATCTATGGTCCTCTTAATTAATTGTGATTAATTAGCCCCTTTAATTTGAATTTCAAAGCCTTAATTATGACACCTCCCAAAGATCTATCCTGACACCCACAATTCAATTTGTATGACATTTAATGGGGTAAATTCAAGTCCTAAAAAATTGTGCTAGGAACCATTCACCCTAGGTGGAGAATGAGTCCTCCCTTAATAGGACCCCCTTTATTCGTTGATTCTAAATGGGTTTTTAGTATTATTTCCATCCCCTAGGGTTAGGTCCTAGAAAACTGGGTCCTCCCTTAATGAGGACCCCCTTTTTGAATTTCATTATGGTGGGAATTTAATAATGTTTATCTCTAGGTCTAGTGTTAGCTTGAATTTTTTGAATTTTGGGGTTCATCCCCTAATTTAGTATAAATAGGAGGTTAATTCACATTTTTTCTCCTAACAAGATCTAGCAATTTTATGAAGCATTATAACAATTTCAAAAGAGAATTATGAGAGAACTTTCAAAGGAATTTCAAGGCATATTTTCAAGGTTTATTACAGTAATTCAAGATCATATCATCATGTCAAGGGTCTGATGTATTCATGTATGTTGCTGAGCTAAGAAATTGAGTGTAGCATTGAAGATCTATTGGAAGAATTGTTCACAAAATATTCAAGGATCAAGATCTACATTCTTCATGAGAACTACATGTTAGATTATAGATTTTCATTACAAGACAACATCCAAGGTATCTACATTTCATCATTTCATGTTTCATGTTTCATACTTCAATTTCATTATTTCATCAATTGGTTTAATTACCTACAAGGGGTTTTATTTAGGAAAACCCCTATTTAGTAATAACAAACAAGTATTTCTTCCCTTTAATGTGTTTTTTCATATTTACAGGTTGAAGATTAAGTGGAGAGCAAGTTTAGAGAAAAAAATTCAAAGTTGTCAAGATGTAAAGTTGACCTTTAAAGTGAAAGAACAAAGAATTGAAGCTACAAAATTAAGTACAGGTTTTCATGAGCTGACAATAATGAATTTGAGAGTTTAGACATAAATGAAAATAACCTATATCTTAGTTTTAGAAACCCTAATAGTGACCCATTCACCACTAAAGGCGAATGAATCCTTTGCGCCCTAAGAAAATTATTCTTACAACAAAGTACACACCTCTTTAATCTCTAAAAACTTCCCTCATATTTGCTATAACAATTAGGTATAATCTATGATTTTTATATACATATTTTGACTCTCATAATTTCCTTTAAGTGCATAGTGATTTTGTGTGGAAAAACTTAGTAACTCATCAACTTGTTGATTCATGTTGGTGAGCCCTATATTTTCCACCATCATCATCCAATACTATGGAAGTCTATTGATCTAGTATTATGATTTGGATTATCTTATTTTATAATATTTTCTTAGAAGCTACTAATATGTTCTATCTTGACATTGATTTCATGTACTGACAAGGTTTTAGTTGATTGGGTTGTACAGTTGGAAAGTTATAGTTACTAGTAGCTTGGGTAATAGTGTCATGCTTATACACTGGCTTTGTACGTCAATTTTTTGGTTTGGATTCTATCTTAGAAAAATATATCACTACATGACTTTGTACATAGATTTGAGATTACAAGATGCATTCTACTTTGAAGTTTCATAATGATATATGACAGAATTTGGAAGATATGAGTGAAAATATTCTTCTTTGTAGACTACAGTGAGTTTCTATACAGTACACTAATGTGGGAGATTCAACATTTTATCATATTTGATTATCATGCCATGCGGTGTTGAAGATAAGTAGTTCAATGTCCTCTAAAGGTTAATTTGTTGTGTTAATAATTTTCTGTGTTGCACACGTAATGGATTGCATGTATGTTTGGGGTTTTTTCTATATTAGGTCTAGCTTTGGCTGACCTAATTATGTATTAATGTTAAATTTTTTTAATATGTACTATGAATGATAAAGGGATGTACCTTAGGTCCACGCTGACTATTTTATGTGAAGATGAATGTGTTTCGAGGATAATGCTAATAAAGCTGGTTTTTGATTTGAAATGGGGTTTCTCTAATTAGGCTAACCTAATTAGTGAATTAGGATATATATGTATATATGTAAGATACTTTTGAAGCATGGAGGAGAGTGAGGAAAAGGTGAGAGATACATGAAGACAATGAAGAGAGAGTGTGTGTGATGTATATGTGCAAAATTGTATAAATGAGTATACAAATATGTTGTATATAAAAAAATTGTTCATAAACCATGCTTCACCAGAACTAAACTTAGCACAAAAAAGTTGTATTTCATCAGTTCATCATTTTGGTAGTGAGACACACTCCTTTTTGTAATTATCTCAAGTTGTGAGCCTTTAAGGAAAATGTGTCTTGGCAATGAGATATTGTAATATTCTATATCTGGATATATAATATTGTGAGCTAACCCTTATCGTGATTTTTCCAATTTTGAGTTTTCCACATTAAACTAATGGTGTTCATGTGTGTTGATGCATTGTCTTGATTCCATATTTTCTCTTGTTGTTTTAGTCAAAACTCTTATTTTGTTTGGATGAATTTTATGTGAATGGTTTAATAGAATACTAATTCACCCCCCCCCCCTCTCAGTAATATGAGTGTTCAACAATTTCTATTAGAGCTTGGTTCCTCTAAGGAAGTATAATGACTTGGGGAAGGTCTTGAAATTCAAAGATATGGAAGATAAAAAAAATTGATTCCTCTAGAAGTGATCTTTGTTGAACATACAAAATAAAATGAAGATTTGAATAAAATCCTACAGGAAGAAAATGAGTGCATTAAGAATCTGAAGGAAAGATATGGATAAGTCAATGATAAAATAAAGAAAGAAGATGAGGACATCACCAGATTAAAAGAAAAAGTGGAAGAGAGGAGAAACATTGAAGACTATCGGAAAGCTAAAATTCAAAGGAAGATGGATGAATGTGCAAATATTGAACAAGAAATAGAATTTCTAAAATTAGATCTAGAAAAAGAAAGAATACATGAGGATAAATTTATTACAAGTTCTAGAATGTTGGATGAATTGATTGCAAGATAGAGACTCTCTAAGGACACAAGTGGTTTGGGATTTGAAGAAGTACAAAGTTCAAAGGTGAATCAAACTCTGAACAAAAGACTCAAAGCAATGGTGGAAAATTCAAGAGTATAAGAAGAAATACAAGACAATCTAATGCTTAAATGTATTTATATTTTAATGATATCTATTATTATTGCAATAGGTTTTAACATAGGGAAAAAAATTGTAAAAATAAAATGAAACCGAATGATGGAATGAATTAAAATACTTTATCATTCTCTCGTCGATATTATAAATATAAGATGATTGAACACAAGACTAAAGAATGAAAAAATTAGAAGTTGAACAAGATGGTTTATCGATTCAATGGATATTGTTATCACTGTAATTCATTTGTACATAAGACTAAAGAATTGAAATATACATTGAATAAAGGAAATTGTGGATGGAAGAATGTTGTTTGTTATAATTGCAGCAATTTGGGACATTTTACTAGAGAGTGTAGAAGCAGAAACATGAGAAGTAACAATCCAGTAAAGAGAGACGAACGAGTCATTAAGATTGATCTAATAGAGGTTAATAAGGAAATTGTCACATATTGATTTTTATCAATTATTTAATTGCAAATATAAATCATGAGATTTGCATGTTTATGATAGATGATTACGAAAAATTGAAATTGGAATTGAAATTGAGATTGAAATTTAAATTTAAATGAAATGATTTTGAATTCATTATTATGAAATTCGGGGATTGTCATTGCTGATGAGAAATTGAGTGCAAGTGAAGGTAGGAATAGGTGAATGAGAATGAAGGCAAGAACATTCTTCAGGTAGTCATTTTAGCCATTAGACGTTAATGAGGATGATGGAATCTCACACACCACTTAATTAAATAAAACATAATTTGACGATTAAATGGTTATTATGGTTATGCTTTGTTTCAATGTAATTGTGAAAAAGAATATATTTTTTTTGAATGGCAATTTGATTATTTTTGTGAGGAAATTGATTTTTATTCAAGAATTACTTCTTTGAGTAAATATTTTATTATTGGTTGAAAATAATAATTCTTTATTCTAAATTATTGGAATAAATTTTTAATTGTGAAAATGTATAAAATGTAAATATGGTGTTATTGATTTATTTGTTATTTTCTCATTTAATAAATGAGAGAGGAAATATATGTTTAAATAGATAAATATCAAAATGAGTTTTTTAAAGCAATAAGAAAATAAAAATACGTTTAAAATGGGAATTGAAAACAAAAACAACAGTTAACAAATTGAAAACAAATATCTTCCAATCAATTTTGCATGCAATAAAAAATTAGAACTTGGAGTCATGGCCAATTTTGTTGGGAATTTGGTATGGATTGTGGATCTGATATTATGGAACTCCACCATTTTGCATGATATGGAGGGGAAGAAATTTGAATTAAAAGGAGACAGAAGAAAATCTGTTTGGAGGACACAGAGGGATTTCTATTTTATTTTGGATGTTGCTCCTCTTCTATGCACGACTGAAGGAGATAGATAGTTTTATTTTTATTAAACAGATATGCTGCTTACCTCCCATATGCGAGTGGAATAGGGGATAAGTTCATTTTGAATGAAGTTTTCTTCTAAACTCCAAGCATGTGGCAAGAAGGGAAGAGGGATTAGGCAGCCAACAGGGAGGAATTGTCAAGGGCACAGTTGGAAGGGAGCAGCTAGTAGGTAAAGAGGAGGGGAGAGATATGCATGGGAAGTAGGTTAGAAGAGTCAAGGCACGACCCAGAGAAAGAGAAGAAATCTTCTCTCTCCATTGGGCACATGTGAAGAGAGGAGATGCTCACAGGGAAAGAGGAAAGGTGTGGTAGAGAGGAAAGGTAGGGAGAATAAAAGAACAAAAAAATTTCTCGCTCATATGCCAGGACAAGGAAAAAGAAAGGGTGCGTGGGAGAAGAGGTGAAGGAGGTGTGGCCAGAAGGAAGAAGAGTCAGGAAATTAATTTGGCATTCTATGTATCATGCACTAGAAGTAAGGAGAGGACACAAGCAGTAGGAATAGAGGAGAATAAGAGAAAAAAATAAAGAGGAGAGGGTGCATCCAAGAGAGTGGAAGAAAATACAAGGCATAAAGGAAGTAGGGAAGAGAGGTGTGGAGACAGGAAAGAACAACAGGAAGAGAAGGGTGAGAAAATAATAGAAAGACAAACACTCATTGCTAGATTCAAGAAACACACAACTACAGAAGATTCACAAGTAGGATCGATGGAAAACACATTTATGTTTTTCTTAAATTTAGAAGAAATTTCATATATCAGACTATTTTTTTATGGAAAATTTATTGAAAAAGCTTGAAACAGAAAACTACAAAAGATAGTAGATTTATTTATTTTTAGGAAGTTCTGATTTGTAAATTGAAAGAATGCAAACATAAGACATATTGTTTTAGATCTATTTAAATTTAAAATTGCTTGAAAAATCATGAAACTGTCAGATAGATAAAACTTTCAAAACAATAGAACTAGTAAAGATAGTGTTTTGATTTAAATAAAATTGTTGAATGTTTTCCAGAATGATAAGATGAAATAATTTTTTGTATTTAATTATGCTTGAAAAACTTGACTGAAATTTGACAATTCTTTAGGATTGATATTAAAATGTTATGAAATCGAAGTGTAAATATGAGATGTTTATGTTTTTGCAAAGATGTTATTTTTAAAAGAAAACATGAAAAAACATAAAATAAAGAAAGTAAAATTAAAAATAATTACTTCGAAATGAAACGAATTAGACAAAGATTATATTGAAGTGTAGTTAAATTATGAGTAAATGAACCAAAATAATGTGTGCTCATTTATTCATTTCTTGCTTTATATGTACTTAGTTACATACTTGGGATACACCTTCTTTAATTCATTTATTTTAAATATGAACTTAATGTTATTTGTGATTTAAATTTGTGGAATTATTGCAATAAAACTATGTTTTCTTGAAAATAGAAGTGCACTTCATGTGATTGGGAAAGATAATCTTTATTTTGAATGGGACCATGTATGCTTGATATGGAATGCAAATTAAATGTGTTGGGAAAGATGATTTATTTATTTTGAACGGAACCATGCATGCTTGATAATTGAATGTGCATGACATGTGTATGGAAAGTTACCTTTCGGGATGGGTGTCGAAAATGGGTTTATAGAGAGCGTAGTTTTTCTTTTTCCAAAACTACTATTATTTGTCATGCATGAAATTTTACTTGGCCAAGTAACTTAAGGACCATTAAAATAGATGGAATATTTATAAATTTCTACCATATCCTAGTATCGAACTTGCTTGTTTCTTAAATGAATTAGAAAAATGAAAATTCTTGTGGATTTACTAGTTATACTAGGCACTCACCAAATTCCATCTTGCTTGTCAACTGCTTTTTGCTAAGCGATTCGTGTAGGGTCGAGTATTCTTTGAATGACTAAGGAATTCCGAGGAAGCGTAATCTTTGAGGTTGGGTGGAAAAAGTGCCTAAACCTTGTTCTCATCTTCATGTTTGAAGATTATCTATTGGATTGAAGATCAAATGAAGGTTTCTTCAAATATCTATTATGTATTTCACTATTGTATGGTTATTGTAGAACTTAAGGTGACAAAATGCCTAAGTCATGAATTGTAAATTTCTTTTACAATGTTTTGTATTATAAATGTCATGAAAGATGACACGTATTTATGAATGTAATTGGATGTATTATGAATCTTTTGTCGACTTTAAGTAATTGTTTTAAAATCATTTGGATTTTATGAAGTCTAATGAATGAAGTTTCAACTTTCTTTTGAATATAAATTAATTTATTTAAAGTATTGTCTATATTTTGAATTAAAGAGTTTCGCTTTTTACATTTGGTATCAGAGTGACCAAGTTTTGCACTAAAACCTATGATCTCATTACGTAATAATGTGTAAACCTTATCAAAAGATAAAGGTTTAGAAGTTCTTGTGCCAGATCGGCAAGAGAAAAGAACTTAAGGAAGTGAAAAGGAAGATGTAATCATTAATAACTTGTGTAAATTTGGGTTAGTTAAAGATTCCTCCCTAGAATCAGAATTCCTAAACCAACAACTTATGATAAAACCTAGGATTGTAGAGGATTATGCAATCAGGTTATGTAGGAAGGTTAGGAAAAATAACCTGTACATACATGACTCTAAGAAAAAGAGAATGAGTAGGAATGATATAAATTGAATTGTAGCAACCTACAATTGTAAAAGAGTTAGGAAATCTTAGATTAGTGTAATCACTATGAATATATGTATGCAAAGTTAGAATAGATTAGATTTATCAAAGTAGGATATGAACGAAGGAAGTATCCTCAAGGGTTGTGGGAACTCATGACTTAAAATCTTATGTTACGATAAAGATCTTGTTAGAAAAGAGTTAGTACCGAGGAATTAAGAAAAGACCAGAACCGTCAGAGGAAACAATCAATGAGGTTATTGAAGTTTTTGGAATCAAAGAACTTATGAATAATGGTTCCAAAAGGGAAAAATAATGCAACATGGCTTTATGTGCCAGGACAGTAGAAGTTGCAAGGAAAGCAACATTCTGAGTTGAGAAGTATATCAATAAAAGAGGTTTGTGGGCATGGATATTCCTCCATTAAAAAAAAAGGATATTAGAAAGAAGATGGAATGTTATTTGTTGCAGATTATTCATTGGATCTCCTACTGAATGATCCAATATGTTGAATCTATGAGAAAAAAAAAGAAGCAATGAAAAGTCAACAAGAAGGAAATACAAACCCTTTCCAAAGAAGCAAGTAAATTGCTAGAAGTTCAACGTAAGAAGAATGAAAGTTATAGAAACACTAAGGGGGGGAAAGGAAGAGAGTGAATTGACTCAAGCTAAGTACCCCGCCCAACAAAAAATTGGTTATGAATTA
Source organism: Sequoiadendron giganteum (assembly GCA_007115665.2). Classification (NCBI taxonomy): domain Eukaryota; kingdom Viridiplantae; phylum Streptophyta; class Pinopsida; order Cupressales; family Cupressaceae; genus Sequoiadendron; species Sequoiadendron giganteum. The sequence goes on along the minus strand of CM021105.1, from coordinate 108,526,495 downwards.
TTTGCAAGTCATAAGGACAATTAAGTCTTACATTTTATTACCACAAGGGAAAAAGGACAAATGGAAAGGTTAAGAACTATGACCTTTATACCTTATGATTATCGGATCTAAAGATCAAAGGATATTATTATCAATGCCCTAATAAAGAATAGGTAGATAACTTGATCATGATAAGGAAGATCATTGTCTATGGATTCACAAGGATAGATCTTAGAGACTCATGATTGGAAGGAAGTGTCTCTATACTCCTATATACTTTATATAGAGAATTTAAATAACAATGTTATTTCTATGAAAAAAATAATAATAATAAAAAAAATAAAGTAAGATGTGACGTTATGTGAACCACACCAAAATCACTTAATCACTACCTTACTCTGAAAGAAACCTTGGGTTCGAGATAACCTAATTGAAACAAGAATTTCATTCAATAAAGAGAGAGACCTTATGATGAGACTAAAACCTATTAAGTTGGATTACGTACTGGATTAATATTTAACACCTATAAGTAGGAATTAAAATTGAATGAGTTGTACATTGGGTCTTGACTATAGCCATATAGAGTGGGGGAATCTATAAACCATCAGACTAGTCAAAAATTAAGGATTCCATCCTAAGAATTGGAAGGGAATATTGGGTTTAAGATTTTACCATATGATTGAATATCATAAGGAGTTAATGAAGCTTTGTAAGGATAGAAGCATAGGAGGGATGCCTAGTAATTTAAAGAAAGTCGTATTATTGAAAATACTTTACATTAAGTAGCTCTTATATTAAAAGAGAACACTTTCAAAAGGAAGAATCTATTGTCATGACAAAAAAATCATAGAATTTGCACTTAGCAAGGAAATGCTAAAAATGTTACGGAGAAGAACATCATAATTGTTACTTGTGCTCAAAATGGATATATTGAAGTTGAGACTCTCCTATATAATTAAGAAATCATGGAGTTGAATGTATATGCTTGATGATTAGATATGCAATTAAATTTGTTATTATCTAGAGATCAACGTGATTGAATGAGGATTAATACTCAAAAATATTAGTACCAGACTAAATCAAGGAAACTAGATTGAATTAAAAGATGAATTGCAGCTTTGAAAATAATCCAAGGACAAAAGAAAATCTACGGTAAGGATGTCCTGAGATAAATGGGAATTATCTCCGTAAAAACCTATAACCATTTACATAAAGATTAATAATGACGTAAGATCAAAATAGGTTATCACTTGGTCAAAGGATAGACTATTGTTGGATATAAAAGAACCTATGTGTCCAAAATTTGGAAGATTAGAGAATGGAACGAGGAAAATAATGTCAGAGTTAGGACATTGGAATGACAAAGGGAACTATCGGATAAGGATCCACTATCATCCAGAAGAGGAAACAGTAAGAAGCTGCACAAAATGTAGTAAGGTAATTCCTAGTATGCCAGGAAATGAAGACCAGAAGTTTTCATTGGTAGGACATGTAACTATCTTGAAATTCTAGAAGGAAAATGGTAGAACACAAGACAAATTGATCTATCTATGTTAGTAGAATTAATATAATGTTTTAGTGGATAGACTCATCACAGAAATCAACAGGTTTTGGAAACTTGACTTATAGGATTTTGGTCCTAAATAATATATTGTGGGTAAGTATTTGCTTAGTAAACCTGAAAGGTTATTTCAGTTTAACAAATAATGATAGGGTTGAGTAAACCAAAATTATACCATGAGAAATTCATTTCAATAAATGTGCAATGTATTATTTTAGTCAAATAAGTAAATGGTGGACTAAATCTTGAATGAATTGTAACTCTAAAATTGATGTTTGGACTATTATATTGAAAGAAAGGAAACTCTATTAAAGTTGAAAAAGGCTTGGATATAATAATAGACTTGAAAAATGTCAAAAAGTAATAATAAAACGAAGTGATCGATGAAACTTAATTAATAATAAAGCTTAAGTGTGGAGTAGTATCAAAATTGATAAGTGTCTAGGAGCAAGGTTATGCTCGAGATAGACAAGTAATTAAGGGAAAGTATTTTATGGTAAGGATAATGAATGTGTAAGTGGTGGATGGAATCAGTTTTATGAATATGAGTTGTCTAAAAGTGTAATTACAAATGAAAAGGATTGGACCCACGATGTAGAGTACAATGCATCGACATTCCTCTTCCATTTGGGTTATACTAAGGATAAATTCATGGACCAATGAATTCCGATCACTAAGTATAGTTATTATTATATATTGGATGTATTTATGGAATAAAGCTCTTTGGGAGAGTAAGTATGTGAGAAGCATACAAAATTTCCCTATGTGATAGTAAGGACACTTCAATCAAGGTCTAGAAAGGACAAGATTACTGCATAGGATGAATGATTTGTAGATCTTACGTATTTTGGGAAATCATCAAAGTTGGCTCCAAGATTTGTGGGACCCTTTGATGTACTGGAATTCATGAACCCAGTTGCTTATAGACTAGCGTTAACAAGGATAGTACTCAGTACAAGGTTCAGTGGGACCAATATACTGAGGATAATGCTACATGGGAGGATTTTGTGATGATTCAGCGCCATTTTCCTCATTTTATTTCTTAGATTAGTATTTGCTTAATGCATGAGATACTTTCTACTATGGTTAATGATTCACATGTTGTAAAAATGGATAGCGTGGATGCTACAATGAATTGCTTCTGATTATGTTTTGGGAGCTATGATGTTAGTTATTATTTCATTATGATTGAGATAATATGTTATTTGATTGAGATACTATGTTTTATGATTGAGATACTATACTTATTGATTGATTAATAAGACATCAAGACGATTTCTCTTCCAAGAGGGGAAGGATGTCATGTACTGATTTTTATCAATTATTTAATTGAAAATATAAATCATGAGATTTGCATGCTTATGATAGATTATTACTAAAATTGAAATTGGAATTGAAATTGAGATTGAAGTTTAAATGCAAATGAAATGATTTTGAATTCATTATTATGAAATTCGGGGATTGTCATTGTTGATGAGAAATTGAGTGCAAGTGAATGCAGGAACAGGTGAACGAGAATGAAGGTGAGAAAATTGTTCAAGTGGAGTCGTTTTAGCCATTTGACATTAATGAGGATGATGGAATCTCACACACCCCTTAATTAAATAAAACATAATTTGATGATTAAATGGTTATTATGGCTATGCTTTGTTTCAACGTAATTGTGAAAAAGAATATATTTGTTTTGAATGGCAATTTGATTATTTTTGTGAGGAAATTGATTTTTATTCAAGAGTTACTTCTTTGAGTAAATATTTTATTATTAGTCGAAAATAATAATGCTTTATTCTAAATTATTGGAATAAATTTTTAACTGTGAAAATGTATAAAATGTAAATATGGTGTTATTGATTTATTTGTTATTTTCCCATTTAATAAATGAGAGAGGAAATATATGTTTAAATAGATAAATATCAAAATGAGTTTTTTAAAACAATAAGAAAAAAAAAACATTTAAAATGGGAATTGAAAACAAAAACAATAGTTAACAAATTGAAAACAAATATCTTCCAATCAATTTTGTATGCAATCAAAGATTAGAACTTGGAGTCATGGCCAATTTTGTTGGGAATTTGGCATGGATTGTGGATATGATATTATGGAACTCCACCATTTCGCATGATATGGAGCGGAAGAAATTTGAATTAAAAGGAGACAAAAGAAAAATCCATTTGGAGGAAACAGAGGGATTTCTATTTTATTTTGGATGTTGCTCCTCTTCTATGTGCAGTTGGAGGAGATAGATAGTTTTATTTTTATTAAATAGATATGTTGCTTGCCTCCCATACGTGAGTGGAATAGGGGAGAAGTTCATTTTGAATGAAGTTTTCCTCTAAACTCCAAGCATGTGGCAAGAAGGGAAGAGGGATTAGGTAGCCAACAGGGAGGAATTGACAAGGGCACGGTTGGAAGGGAGGAACTAGTAGGCAAATAGGAGGAGGGAGATACACATGGGAAGTAGGTTAGAAGAGTCAAGGCATGACCCACAGAAAGAGAAGAAATCTGCTCTCTCCATTGGGCACATGTGAAGAGAGGAGATGCGCATAAGCAGAGAGGAAAGGCTGGGAGAAAAAAGGAAAGGCATGGTAGAGAGGAAAGGTAGGGAGAATAAAAGAACATAGAATTGTCTCCCTAACATGCCAGGACAAAGAAAAAGAAAGGGCATGTGGGAGAAGAGGTCAAGGAGGTACGACCAGAAGGAGCAAGATTCAGGAAATTAATTTGGCATTCTACGTATCATGCGCCAAAAGTAAGGAGAGGACGCAAGCAACAAGAATAGAGGAGAATAAGAGAATAGAAGAAAGAGGAGAGGGTGCAGCTAGGAGTATTGAAGAAAATACAAAGCAGAAAGGAAGTAAGGAAGAGAGGTGTGGAGACGGGAAATAACAGTAGGAAGAGAAGGGTGAGAAAAGAACAAAAAGATAAACATTCATTGCTAGATTCAAGAAACACAGCTACAAAAGATTCACAGGTAGGATCGATGGAAAACACATTTCTATTTTTATTAAATTTAGAAGAAATTTCATATACCAGACTGTGTTTTTATGGATAATTTATCAAACAAGCTTGAAACAGAAAACTACAAAAGATAGTAGATTTATTTATTTTTAGGAAATTCTGATTTGTAAATTGAAAGAATGCAAACATAAGACATATTGTTTTAGATCTATTTAAATTGAGAATTGCTTCAAAAATCATGAAACTGTGAGATAGATAAAAATTTCAAAACAATAGAAACATAAAAGATAGTGTTTTGATTTAAATAAAACTGCTGAACTTTTTCCAGAATGATAAGATTAAATAATTGTGTGTATTTAAATATTCTTGAAAAACTTGACTGAAATTTGATAATTCTTTAGGATTGATATTAAAATGTTATGAAATCGAAGTGTAAATGTGAGGTGTTTATGGTTTTACAAAGATGTTATTTTTATAAGAAAATATGAAAAAAAAAAGTAAAATTAAAAATAATTACTTCGAAATGAAACAAATTAGACAAAGATTATATTGAAGTGTAGTTAAATTATATGAGTAAATGAACCGAAAGAATGTGTGCTCATTTATTCATTTCTTGTTTTATCTGTACTTAGTTGCATACTTGAGACACACCTTAAATTTATTTATTTAAAATATGAAAATGCTATTTGTGATTTAAATCTGTGGAATTACTGCAATAAAAGAGTTTTGCTTGAATATAGAAGTGCAATTCATGTGATTGGGAAAGATAATCTTTATTTTGAATGGAACGATGTATGCTTGATATGGAATGCACATAACATGTGTTGGGAAAGCTGATTTATTTATTTTGAATGGAACCATGCATGCTTGATAATTGAATGCGCATGACATGTGTATGAAAAGTTACCTTCCAGGACGGGTGTCGAATATGGGTTTATAGAGAGCATAGTTTTTCTTTTTCCAAAACTACTATTTTTTTTGTGCATGACATTTTACTTTGCCAAGTAACTTAAGGAGCACTGAAATAGATCGAATATTTATGATTCTCTACCATATCCTAGTATCGAACTTGCTTGTTTCTTAAATGAATTAGAAAAATGAAAATGCTTGTTGATTTACTAGTTATACTAGGCACGCACCAGATTCCATCTTGCTTGTCAATTGCTTTTTCCTAAGCGATTTGTGCAGGGTCGGGTAGTCTTTGAATGACTAAGGAATTCCGAGGAAGCGTAAGCTTCGAGGTTGGGTGGAAAAAGTGCCTGAACCTTGTTCTCATCTTCATGTTTGAAGATTATCTATTGGATTGAAGATGAAATGAAGGTTTCTTCAAATATCTATTATATATTTCATTATTGTATGGTTATTGCAGAACTTAAGGTGACAAAATGCCTAAGTCATGAATTGTAAATTTCTTTCACAATGTTTTGTGTTATAAATGTCATGAAAGATGACACATATTTATGAATGTAACTGGATGTATTATGAATCTTTTGTTGACTTTAAGTCATTGTTTTAAAATTGTTTGGATTTTATGAAGTCTAATGAAGGAATTTTTGACATTCTTTTAAATATAAATTAATTTATTTAAAGTATTGTCTATATTTTGAATTAAAGACTTTCAATTTTTACACAAATGGAATGGATCTGGAGAAAGGAAGGAGATCCTAAAAAACAAGTAGAATTGGAAGTATTGATTTTATATTTATCATCCTCCAATTTAGATACTCCCATCAAAAATTAATCCAAGTAGTGTCTAAGGGGGAGCAATAATTAGAACATTTAATAACCCCTATTTTGATACATGATATCACATCATGATATAAACAGATGCATTAAGGTTACAAATTCAATATTTCATGTGAAAGGAATTTTTCAAACACATGTGTGTGAAGAATGAATTCCACATAGTTTGGAATGATGGAAATATACACTAATTTTGAGATCATGTACTTGTCATATGAAGCATTTATTGTAGGAGTATTGAGGATGAAAGAAATTAATTCAAATATGTTAAGGAAAACACATTCGATGAAAATAATTTGTGAAAGAAGAAAAGCATGTAGTGGAAGCTTGAAGAAACCAAAGAAATTCCATAGAACCAAAAATTCAGAATTTGGTTTTGGTGGGAAGGAAAGAGTAAAGTTGTTATTGATATACACTATTTCATCTAAATTACTTGTTGAATTTTATTGAATGTGATGGATATACCTTGAATCATAGATAAATCAATGATTCTAGAACCACAACTTAAAATATACCCTATTAAAACTCTAGAACTTGATCCTTTGGGTGATTTTTGGGATATCCCTCTTGGCATTATATCGATTGAAAATGTTGGGATATACATTCATAGAAAATTGGAAGAATCTACCTAGAAAAATAGCACATGTTGTGGGTTGAAGAATTAACTAGAAATGATTTTATCTTGAAATCGGAATAGAACATACTCACAAAGATGAAATTGGATGTATGGAATCATTTTCCAGACTTTAGTAATGAAGAAAGGTTTATGAGACTGGATCTTAGGACATTTCATGGTAAATGTGTGTGGCTTGAAAATTCATATACAATATCTAGAGAACTAATCAAAGATGTTACTAGCTTGTCATCCTTAAGATCAACTCTTGAATGCATTTTTTTCATAAAAATGGGCTTAATAACAAACACATGTCCTAGAATCACTAACCCAATTGTTTAGTATGCAAGTATACTCATTTCACAATTTATTTTTGGTGACAATGATGCCTCCACCACTACAATTGACCTTGCAATGGATATGGCTAAGAATAGAACAATATATGACCTTTGTGAGTTGCTTTGGAAATAGATGTTGGAGAGTCTGAGAAATATCAAGAAGAAGAAATGTACATTCAAGTATGGTACATTGGTATTATGTCTAATCTTCTATTTTATGAAGGAGATTCTTGGAATAGGTAAAGTTAGTTGGGAAAATACCAAACCAGTCACTCATAAGATCAAGGAACTAATGAAAAAAATTGTGGATTTGGATGCACAAGGATATGCCCTTGCTGCATTCTTTGGAAAGTTCTAGAGGAGAATAAATAGGAAGAGAGTTCCAAGAGAATGGGTTACACTATATAAGAATGATATAAAAAAATTGGTAACCACTTATAGCTACATTATCAAGGCAATTGAACTAAGAAACTCATGGATTCCTAAGTTAAGATATGAGATTGAGAATTGGACTATGTTGTTGGTTGCATGAAATGTTGATTAACAACCCTCGAGACCCCAACAGACCTAGGTTTGGAACTCACGCTAAAGTAGTTAGAGTTCTTGAAAATTCTGAGTTGGCCTCTAGTGAATTAATGTCTATGATTGGAGAAAAGAGAAAATTCATAGAGGTTCATGCATTAATTTCTCAGGTTGAACTTGCTCCAAGAAGACTTAAGTAGCTAGCCAGAAGGACACATTTTTAGGTAATTCTAAGTGTTAACACTAGCTCTTTATAGGCCTCTAAGGAAAGCACAAGTTCATTAACTGATAGATTCAATGAATTAAAGATTAAAGAGGGAGGTGACATGGTCACTTGGGTTGAAGTTAAAGGATTGTCAGAAATTATAGAGAAGTGCAAGTCTACTCACTGCATGGTACTTGAAAGACTCAAGGAAGTTCAAGAGTGTGAGAAAGAGTCAAGAGTTTATTCACATTTTTTTGGACTTGGCCTAATGCAATTCAAGGTCTCAAGGATGTTGAAAACATAATTGAAATGCATATCGAGTTTGCATCTAGAACCTTTGATCTTGTTCTTGATTTGGATGATAAAACTTGGTACGGTTTAGCAAAATTGCATGAAGAATAACTTGCATTTCATAAAGAGAAAGGATAGATGGTTGAACAGTATGGGATGTTAAGAGACCTAATCAGGATTAAGTGTACACTTGTCTACAATGTTCTCTCTATGGATGATAGAACTCTTAAATCAAATGTTACCCTTGGAACTGTGGCTGAAGGAAAAGACATCTTAATCGATCTCAACTATCTATGTAGAACATTGACTGAGGAAAAAAGGCTTTGGGAATGAAGGGAGATCCTCATGGATAGGTATCTTTAGCAAAATTCAAGGGACTACAACCTCTAATTGATTACTCACAAGTGTTGTTTTGGATGTACTCCTTAGGAGGAGTATTCAGGTATGCAAAGGGAACTATTAAAGCATTAATTTCTTTTCTTTTCTATTGATGTCAAATGGGGAGAGAGATATCATGTGAAAATAGAGGTATCATATGGAAATAGAGAGAAGGTATGTGAAATTTGTTTTTTTTTGTGAATAGTTTTGGTGGAGATTGAAAAGTGAGGAAGATGTATTTTAATGGTTTTTGATGGTTTTCACATCATGTGTTTCCATCAATGACAAAGGGGAGATTGTTGGAAATTGAGAGGTTTTCATTGATGTCAACAAATAATGGAATTTGGATAGTTTCCACAATGGAATTTTGATGTTTGGCAGAATTCAACTGCTCCAATAATGGAAGTCTATTGATTTAGTATTCTTATCTAGGTTATCTTATTTTGTAATATTTTATTTTTAGTTGTTAATATGTTTTATCTTGAAATCAGTTGCATCTCTTGACAAGATTTCAATTGACTAGGTTGTATTGTTGGAAAGGTATGCTTACCAGTATCTTGCGTAACTATTTCATGCTAATACATTATCTCTATATGTTGGTTTCTTTTTTCCATATTCTATCTCATTAAAAGATATTACTATAGGAATTTGTACATAAATTTGAGACTACAAGGTGCATTCTACATTTAAGTTTCATAATGATATATGAAGGAATTTGGAAGATATGAATGATAGTATTTTTCTTTGAATACTACAATGAGTTTCTATACAATACACTGATGTGGGAAATTCTGCATTTTCTCATATTTGATTATCATGCCATGTGGTTTTGAAGATAAGTAGTTTGATTTCGTCTAAAGGATAATTCTTTGTGTTAACAAATTTTTTGTGTTGCACACGTGATGTATTGCATGTATAGAGTTTTTGGTATATTAGGTCTAGCTCTAACCAACCTATTTATGTATTAATGTTAATAAGTTTTAATATGTGCTATGAATGATAAAGGGATCTAACATAGGTCCACCCTGGCTATTTTATGTGAAGATGAATGTGTTTTGAGGATAATACCGAAAATTTTGGTTTTTCATTTAAAATAGGGTTTCTCTAATTAGTGAACATGGATATATGTTTAAGATACTTTTGAAGCATGGAGGAGAATGAAGAAAAGGTTAGATACATGATGAAAAAGAAGATAATGTGTGTAATTGTATAGATAAGAAGATAAATGTATTGTATATAGAAATGTTGTCCATGTATTGTTCCTCAGCAGAACTGAACTCAGGACACAAAAGGTGTATTTCATTAGCTCATCATTTTGGTAATGATCCACACACATTTTTGTAATTATCTTAGGTTGTGAGACATTAGGGACATTGTGTCCTAGCAATGAGCCATTGTAATATTCTATATCTAGATATATTATATTGTGAGTTAACCCTCACAGTGGTTTATCCCATTTTGGGTTTTCCACGTAAAAATACTGGTGTTCATGTGTGTTGATGCGTTTCCTTGATTCCATGTTTTCTCTTATTGTTTCAATCAAAATTGTGATGTTGTTTGGATGGATTTTGTGTGAATGGTTTAATAGAATACTGATTTACCCCCCCTCTCAGCATTCCAAGTGTTCAACAAAATATATCCACAATCTATAATGCTCATGAGACACAAAATTGTGGGCCCCATGAGCATTATAAATTATGGGTACATTTTACCTCATGGAATACAACAATGGCCATTAGATTATAATATAAATCAATGGTGGAAAATAAATATTATAAATATGGTCCTAAATCAACTAATAATTATGATATACTATTGGTGAATTAATATAGATTTCTACTATATTTTATAAAATTTAGGTGAAACTGATCTAATCATGTATCAAATATTGTGGCAAATTTTTTACTTCAAATTTCTATAAAAATAAATTATTTAGAGATTTAAATAAGAGTATAATAATTTTTTATAAAAATGTGGTGATCTAAGTCATGTTATAGCTCAAACTATTAGCCAATTTTGGATCCTCAAGTTTCAACTATTCGCTAATTGACAAATATTAGCCACTAAAAAATCATTGGGTGGAACTAAGGATTCATCGTGTAGTCTTTGGCATGATCAAACCATGGATTAGCTAAAATAACCCTTGTGTTCCAATAAATGATTATGTAGACTAAAAATGTTTATTTATAACATAGCTCATAATTCATATCTTGTGCAATGCATTATGATTGTGACATATTTAACTCTACATAATATTGGTTAGGTAGTACCACTTTACATTATGCTTCTAGTATAAAAGTGTGGTAGGGAGATTATAGTGGTGATGTGTCAAAACTATTGGGAAACCCTAGAATAATGTGCGGCTTAATTTGTGGTGTTAGAGTTGACTAAGTATACTTATTTATGAAAATTTTATTATGTGTTACAACCTTATATTTTAGTTAAATATTTTAAATGACACAAAAAAATAGTTTGAAAATTAAGAGTAATATTTAGATCATAATAGCGATGAAATAAATATTTATTTGATTGAATAATCATTATTGATAAAATTAGAATTTAGTTTGTTCTAATTATTTTTTGAAAACCTTGTTGGCCTTGTCATTGCACCAAAAGATCGACCTGTCAGTGCCCGATACAAGCCAGAGTTAAGATCCACATGAGGTGCTTAAACCATGTCAAGAATCTCGAGTGTCGCATTGAACAACCAAGGAGACAAAGGGTACACACGTTACAACAATCCCCCCCGTGCAAGTGAGGGATTCAAACCCATGACCAACTCTGATACAACTTGTTGGCCTTGTCATTGCACCAAAAGATCGACCTATCAATGACCAATACAAGCCAAAGCTAAGATCCATGGGAGGTAGTTAAACCATGTCACAAATATTGAGTGCCATGTTGAACAACCAAGGAGACCAAGGGCACACACCTTGCAACAAACCTTTCACGTAAGTTTTGTGTTGTATTAACAACACTAAGGGTTTATTTATGGGTATATTACTTTTTGCATTGTTTGTGCAAGTATGAGTATTTATGTTTAGGATCCATATTTCACTATTATATCCTTAACTAGGTTTCTGATCCTTGGCTTCACCTAAGTGGGTGGTAGTTGACCATGAAACTATCTAGGGAAATGGACACTAGAAAGGGTTGCATACCCACTGTTGTATTTTTATAGCTTATATAATAGGGGACATATGATGCATTTGAGTAGAGGGTTGATTTTAGCATATATCAATTGTATTGGATTATGATTGTGTCAAAGTAAATTCAAATACAAAATCCAAGGGGAAATACTTGTATGATGAGTAACCAAGTATGATATGGGAAAATTTTAACTATTAAGCCTCTGCATATACATAGGAAAGGCCATTAGAGATGATATCTTGAGGAATAGATATGGCCCTTACATCCCATCCTTCTAAGGTTTGTTTGGGACATACCATTTTCTCTCACTATTGTGAATACTTTGTTCCTCAATAAAAATCTAGTTAAATTATTTATATTGGTTAAGTTGATGATCATGTATCTAATCATCTGTTGATCTTATATTGTGCATGTAGTCATGTAGACACCTTGCAAGTACATGTATTGGGAGCAAGAAAATTATGATATAGGGCAATGCAAGGGAAACTATAATAAGTAGGACGTATGTCATGCTGATTGAATGAAGTAGACATTTATTAATTATTATTTCAAAAATTGATTCATTGTTAAATTTAAACTCTTAACTAAAAAATGTCATCAATGTTTTCCTTAAATTGGTGTACTATGTTATTATTTTTTAAAAAGTTTGTAATTCGTGAAGTTGATTTTATTTACTTAGGTTGTGTTGTATTGATTAACTGTGAAAATGTGGGCATGAAATTTTTGCACCTTCCATGTTGCATCTTTAGCCTTGGGCGTTGGATTTTAGAAATCTCTAATTAATGTATTGTAAGATGGTATATATTGAGAACTTGTATTTTTTGAGTTGTAAGTTGTTTGTTAATGTACCTTATATTTGCTAGAATCACTCCAGAATCATGAAGTGTGAAGACTCTTGTGAGAGAATAGATCTACAATTATATTGTAAGTTGTTCATTATTGTTGGATAATATAATTGAGCTATGTTTTGGTGTGTGGGGTTTTTCTCCTATAAGGGTTTTCCCCATGTAAAATTATGTGATTATTTTATTATTTATTTGTTTGTGATATTTATGTGCATCGAAATTGCTAACTATAAAGTGTTTAAGAATTTTTTTGTAACTAATCTCTTGCTTAGATTGGTGTAGGAAGAATCTTTCATGCACTTGAGTTAATTTTAGTTTGTATCAAATATTAGCTAGCATTGATTCTATTGTTGGGTTGAAGAGTTCTTTGAGATAATCTATATTTTAATGGGATTTTTACATAATGGTATTTGATGCCCTCATTACTAGAAACATATGGCTAGAACATATAGTAGAATCAAAATGGAGAAGTTTAATGGTGGAAACTACATGTTATGGAAGTTGAAAATAGAGGATTTTTTCTTGGATATAGATCTATGGGCTACAATATCTAGTATAAACCAGTTAGCATGACCTAGAAAGGTTGGGATATGATGGATCAAAAAACCAAGGGTTTGATAAGAATTTGATTGGTTGATTTTATTCTTTTGAATGTTCATGAAGATAATATTTTAAAATATCTTTGCAAGAAACTTGGAGATGTTTATCAACCTAAATCACTACTAAAGGCGTTATTCCTATGGGAGATGGATGATCCATTGGAGATCACCTATATGCTTAAAATATGTTGTTAGCTCAATTGCTTTTGTTGGTGAAAAGGTTGAAGATGGGGATTGTTGCACGATTCTATCATTTTCTTTGTTGGACTCATGGTATCACCTGGTTATGGCTATTGGGGGTACTAGCACAAGTTTGAAGATTGATGAGGTGGTTTTATCATTGTTGTTTAAAGAGATGCAAAGGAAATATTTTGAGATGGATACATAGGAACTTTATATTTGTGAATATATAAAGAGAAAGATAAGAAAGAGGACATGAAGCCTAAATCCAAACCTTTTGGGAGATTTAAGTCTCCTAGTAATTCCAAGGTAAAGTGTTGGAACTACACAAAATTTGATCATTTCCACAAAAGGGAAAGGAGGATAAAAAAGAAAGTAAAAAGTATTTCTCTAATTTTGAATTTGATAAATCCTCTCTAGATTTTTCTTATACCTTAGTTAAATCCTTGAAAACACATAAATTTGAAGATGTGTGGTTAATAGACTTGAGCACTTCTTCCCACATGACCTCAAACATGCACTGGTTCTCAATGTATGACTAATATGATGGTGGGAAGGTGTATCTAGGTGGTGACTCTCATTTGAAGATTGTTGGCCATGGTAGAGTAAAGATCAAATTCTTGGATCGTAGAGTGAAGTTGATCTATGGTATCCTACATATCCTAGTTTTTGCAAGAAACCTACTCTTTGTGAGTAAATAGAATGATTTCAGTGTGTAGGTTGTTTTCTCAAGTGGAGGATGTAATATGATGAGAGAAGATATGGTGTTCACTAAGGGTTTTTAGATCAAAACCTTATAAAAAATTTATACATGCATGGTTCAATGTGAAATTTCTTCTAAAAATTCAAAGTAGATACCTTTAGATTCTTCATCCTCGCCATCGAATCAAGGAAAGAAGAAGTTTGTAGTAGCCACATGTAATGGCTGCATATTTTGGGTACCTAAAGGTTCTCATTCCTTGGAAATGAAGCTTCCTTTAGAGAAAACAATGTATGCCCCAAAGACTTAGTCACATTGGTGAGAAGGATCTTAGACCCATAAAAAATAAATGTCTTGTTGAAGGACTTGATAATTATAATTTTTATTTTGAATTTTATGAGCACTGGGTATACAGAGAAAAAAACCATGTTTCTTTTTATTCTATCTCTCATATGTCCTCTATGGTTTTAGAATATGTTCATGTAGATGTTTTTGGTCTTGCGTATGTACCTTTGTTATCTAAATATGTAAATTTTGTATCATTTATAGATGACTATAGTAGGAATTGTTTTTATTTCTTTAAGAGTAAATTTGAAGTATTTGGTTCATTTAAGGATTTTAAATATTTGGTTGAAAATAAAACTAGAAAGATTAAGTGTTTGAACATTGAAAATGGTAGTGATTCTTGATTGGTAGAATTCAACAAGTTCTATAAAGAGTAGAGTATTGATAGACTTAAGACAACCACATACACCCCATATAAAAATGAAGTTGCAAAGTGGATGAACAAGATGTTTTTGGGGAGGGAAAGGAGTATGTTGAGTGGTGTTGGCCTTGAAAAAAATTTCCAAGTTGATGTTGTATCTACTACATGTTATATGATCAACACATATCCTACATTGACCCTTGTTGATAAAAAATCCCATGGAGCCATGGTCTTGTAAAACAAAAAATGAGATACCTCAAAGTATTTGGTTGTGAGGAACATACCCATTTTCCAAGTGAGAAAAGTCCTAAGTTGGTGAACAAGGTGTTCAAATGTATCTTCATTGGATATGGTGTCAATCTGAAGGGGTACAATATTTTAGATCTAGTGGCCAAGAAGGTTATCTAAAGTATAAGTGTAATTTTTTGAGAGATGAAGCCTTCCATTATCAAGCTACAATTAGAGAAAGAGGGGAAATGGAAGAAAGAGGTAGTTCATATTCCACCTAGACTCCAATGAAAGGTGAATTGTGTACTCCTATAGGATATGGTGATGATGAGAGTTCTAGAAGCTTTGATTATTCTAAAAAGGATTAAAATCATAAGCCTTAGTTATTGAGGAGGTCTACATGAGCTAGACATGAACTTCATAGCTTTGGATATTCAATTGAAGGTTTTGTTATTCATTGTTCGATTCTAGTTGATTTTTTCTTTGATTTCTAACACTAATGAGGCTAAGACTTCTAAAGAGGATATGAATATAAGTGGTGTAGATTGTTTGATAAAATCCATGGATGAGGATATAGTTTCATTGAAGAAAATAATAATTGGGATCTTGTACCCTTTGTTGATGCACATAAACCTACTAGTTATAAATAGGTTTTCAAGAAGAAATGTGGTCTAGATGGAAACATCAAGAACAATAAGGTATGGTTGGTCACTAAGGGGTATTCTAGGAATGGAGCGAATTGACTATGGTGAGATATTCTCTCTTATTGTAAAGCTAACTATTACCTAATTTCTCATTCAGCTCAATCAGGTAGAGTTGGAACACCATTTTTTACTAGAGATAAAAGGTACACATATAATTTGTGCTAAGGTTTTCATCATTATATAAAAGATGGTATCAAGTGAAATTTTAGTTTTATTATGCAAGTGTTTATAACAGAAAATATTGCACAATTTTTTCATAAAATTTTGTCTTTTATAAATAATTACAAATGTATGGTGTCCCACACAAGCTATAGGAATGACTAATTCAATGCAATATAAAAGTAAACTATACATTTGAAGAAAATAAAGAGCATATTTAAAGAGTAAGGATGGATCATTTCCTAAATGATGAACCCCAAGTTGAACTATTGCATCCTTGCTTCAGTCCCTTTCACTTGGTTGCTCTAGAAGTTGACCTGCTATTGCTTGAAATGCCTGCAACGGATGCAAAAAGTTTAGTCGAAGCTTCAGATGCATATTCTCTACATATACTATAATAAAAAATATATAGTTTATTCTCTTAAGGAATTGAAATAGTTTTACAACATATTAGATATCAAGGAAAATTAGAGGATTATCATCAATATCCATCTTATTCTAAGATTCATTGTTTTATCTAACATGTTTTTTCACTGTGCAGGTATAGGTGAAATTTCCATTGCTCGATTATTTTTATTTGACATCATAGCATGTGGAGGAAAATGGGCTCCCACAAGGGTTGAGCCCAACATGCTTCCCTCTTGGTTTAAGAGAGGAGAAAGAGTGTATGTTCATCATTACACATCAAGAATATTTGAAGATCCATTACATAAGCAGGTCTTTGACAAGATTTCATACTCAGAACATATGGCAGGATCAAGGAGCATTCAAGTTAAGAATACAAAGATATGACAACGAAAATCCTAAAGGAAATAGTGACATTCATGAAGGAATAGGGGAGAATAGATGTAATTCATTTAAAGCAGATATCAATATAAATCAAGCATCCTTTTGAAGATAATAGCATAAAAGAGCTCAATAACTGGAAACAAGAAGAATAGTCATGAAATGGATGACATGCATATTCAGAATGAAAGGAAACTCTTTTGCATTTTTTCAAGAATAAACATTGTCCCCAATTAATTGTAATGGCAGTAAGTCAAGCCCATCAAGGCGAGGGACTATTTTTTCTAAAAAGCATCCAAACCTTTCAATTACAATATTTGTAAAGGATAAAATATCATTGAAAACACATGAAGAGCAGTTTCTACCATGCGAGATTTTAACTATGGTTTCCACTATGTTGAGGTTATCAATATGGCACTATTTAACTAGCCTTGATACAAGAAAGGTGCATAAAACTAGAGTGAATACATAATGGAGTAATCACAGAGCCTAGGTTTCTAAGAGATTAAACCCTCTAAATATCAAAAAAGGGGAGATCAAAAATCTAGAATGAAACAAAAGTTTGCAATTATTTTCAAAGGACAAAGCCATGGCCACGATGAGTAAAAAGCCCAAAACCCATGATATTTTTCTAGAAAATATGCAAAGGGATGGCCATGGCCTAGAGAAGGAAAAGAAACCTATGAGTGTTTTCATGGAGAAATCATGGTTGCAAAAGGAAGAACCATCTTATTTGCAAAAGCCAAGCAAAGAGAGAAGTTTACACTCCATTCTAGAGAGGCCATAAATAGAGCTATTATTTTACCATTTCTTACAAGAGGCTCAAGGTCGAGCATAGATAATACAAGAAAAAATCAAGCATTTAAATTATTCTTTGTACAAAAATAACCGGAAATATTCATTTCTTCTATATATTTTGAGAAATTCATAGCATTTTAGTGCCAAAAGAAAAGAAAAAGTGCTATACCACATAGATTCCATCTCAAATCTTGTAGTGAAATCTTTAGAAAATCCTCCTAGTTTGAAACCCTTGGTGGCTTGAGATCAAAGTTTCAAGATTGCAAAGTAAAAATGAAAAGTGAGATACAAGTGTGGTAGTGGTTTTTGTGCTTAGGGTTTCAACCCTAAGTTGGTCGACTATGAAAAGTAATTTTTTCCTTTCTTTTCAACATTTTCAACATAAATTAATACGCTTTGAAAAATGTGTTAAGTGCTAAGTGTTAAGGTTTCTTCCCTTATGTTATTCCCTTTTGTGTGATATTTGAGAAAACTCGAGTTAAATGCATTTATTTTTGCATAAATTTGAAACTTTTGTAGACATAAAAATTTGATTAAAGTGATATAGTTACAAATCACTTTATTAAATTTTGCAAGGCGAGGAAGTGTTTGATTTAAGATTTTAGTCAAAGGGGGATAGTTGAGGCTTTATGAGTTGTGTCAAGCATATAGGTGAGTTACAGGAGGTTGAACAACAAGTGGAGAGAATGTAGGGGTGTTTTTGACCTGGTTTTGGAGGGAGTTGAGGGCATCTAGGGGAAAGTTTCAATTCCTTTGTGATAGGTGAGGTCAAGTTTTGACCTTTTCCTCACCTTTGAGCCTTTTTGGAGTGGATTTAGGGGCTAGATTTTAGGCTTTTTGGTTCTACACGACCAAGCGAGTTTGTATTCCATACTTTTGTGCAACCATTTGGAAAATATTATCGTAACTTCAATTATCAGTTTTGAATTTAGTTCTTATCATCTTTTTGCTACATTGTGACTTGGGAGGTCCTCTTTAGTAGACATGTATAGCAGTTTACACCTTGGAAATCAATGAAGATAAGGAATTTTTTCCTTCTCAATTTTTTTTTATTGTGTGCATTTGAATGATTGATGCAATTACTTGTGAAGTTGTCTCATTCCTTGTTGTTGTGTCTCATTGGTAGAACCCTTTTGCAAAAAAAATATGTATGTTGCAAGTTGTAGGTTGTGTTGAAATGCAAATGATTCAAGTTGTGAGGACTATATGTCTTCCTTCTAGGATTGTAAGCATTAAAGACTTCTTATGAAACATATATGCAAAACCATATAGAAATTTAGTTGTGCATGCCAAACTTTGTTGTTGGTTGAAATTATGTGTTTAAGAAACTTTACAGGTTTTAGATAACATTTTTGGTGCATCACCTTAGGGGTAGTCTTTTACCTTATGTTTCTTTCTTACCCTTTCCTCTACAAAACATTAGAGTTCTTTTTTAGGTGACTACCTTAAGAGACAACTTACTCTCGAGGTTATTTTCTACTTTAGGTAACCCACAACCTAGAAAAGTTCCCATGTTTCACCAATATGCTAAGTTTTGCAACTTAGCAAGGGCACAATATTGAGTAACAACACTAAGATCTATTTGATTTTTATCACTAGAAACAACAAATTATCTAGAAGTGGAGTAGATGGATTTAAATATAAATTTCCTTCATTGTGTCTTAGAGGAAGAAATTTATATGTCACATCTAGATGTTTTTTTTTGTTAAATGTACTAAAACATCTACTATGCAACTTGAAAAAGTCTTTGTATTATCTTAAGTAATCTCCTAAAATTTTGTACCAAAAAAATGATACCTTTGTTGAGTTTGGAATATTTAAGATTTAAATATGACCATTGTGTTTATTACAAATCTAATAATGGTCACATTCTCATAATGTAATTTTATGTAGATGATATGTTATTTTTTAGAATGGTAAAATTTGTTGGAAGATAGTTTCTCTTGAACTTGTAACCCTCTCTTTCAAGAGTACAAGTTCTCCACCACTAGGCCAACTCATGTGTGATAATAGTATTAACTTTAACACTTTGGTGTCTCTATACCTATTTGTGGGTTGTAATGAGACACTCCAAAATAAAAAGGAAAGCTTGATTTATGGTATTATACATCTCAAAAAATGAAAATTCCTTTTATCATTAATAGAAATTTCCATCAAAATCTGATTGCACAAAAACAATAATTTAAAATCCCATTTTCTCTTTGTTTCATTTAGTACCATATTATTTTAAAAAATTATTAGTATAAAAACTTATAAAGAATCACACATTACCTAATTTAATGTTAATTAGGAGTTGTAGGATAATGTTCAACCAATGTGTTAATGAATGGATTAAGAATATCCTATAACATAAATAAAACCCTAATCCATAAAATTATTTGATATATTATATGTAAATAAGACAACTAATAATAAAATATATAATCTTTTAATCTATGAAGTAGTTATATATTAATCATTTTCACTTTTTATTATAGAGTTTTATATAGGTGAGAACATTTTTATTGTTTAAATTCAATAATGAATGAGTTCTAGGTAATTTGGTTAGACTATTCTCATTGTACTAATTGTAATTTTCAATCATGTTGAATTCCTGATAGTCTATTGAATTTTTTGGAGTTTTAGCATTCATATCCAAAAGGACAAGTGATCTTACTATCATTTGAAGGATGTATAGAGTAGAATACTAATGTGTGTTCATTAAAAAAAAATCTCAACTATGCACAATATTTGAAAGGGGATCTACACCATTAGTAAGGACATTCTTAGCTAGCCATGGTGCTACCCTATGCATTGCTCCTAATATCCCACTAGTTTAGAGATCTAACATTTCTAAATAGAGGGAAATGTAACATATGCCCCGATGAAGAGACAAGTTTCTTCACATATTTTTTTCTTTCTTTCTTCATCATGCAAAAAGGATCACATAGAAGGTTAGAATCATATAAAAAATAATGGAGATCAGATTATGCATTATAATTTCATGTCATTTACATAATCCACTAGTACAACTTGTTAAATTAAACCATAAGGAAGCTACTACTGGACTGTGCATACCTTCATGATTGAGTTCGAGTTATCTTCTCATACCTGCTTACTCTATTCATGGTGGGGTGCAAACTAATCCCAACCAAAGTGGATTCAAACCCTATCCACCCCTCTAACCGGATTATGTGTCCTGTGGTGAGAGAGAGTGTGTCATTCAATCCCTTAAACTATGTGGAAATTATCTTCCTAGAGACCCTCCTTCCATGGTACACCTAGTTATTCTAGCCTATTCATCCCTTAACAACTCTAGGGTTACATAGGGAGTTCATTCTACCTACTTGAGCTTTCTAGGGAATGCACTTTCTTGATGTCCATCTACTAGCTAAGAAACCAAGATTAGCCATCGTTGGCATTGAATGCCCCTAAACTAATGACCATCTCAAGCTAGTATTGCTTCTTGATTCTTGTCCATCTCGGGCATAGTGCTTCCCCTAGACTATTGTTCTTCTCAATCTTAGTGTTGCCCCTAGACCTTCATCCATCATGAGCTTAGCAGCGCCCCTAGACTATGGTCCTTCTCAAGCATAGTACGACCCCTAGTCTTTTGTTCATCTCAATCCTAGTTCTATTCCTAGACTATTGTCCATTTCAAGTAGTACTATTCCTTGTGTTAGGCTTAGCACTAGACCAAAAGTAGGTTCCCAAATCAACTCAGTAGGTTCCAACTCAAGGTCAATAGTCTCCCCTCATAGATGCAACCCAGCATGTAATGGTTAGATATTTCATGAAGAGAACCTCTTACTCATAAGAATGTTATGGAGTAGAGATGGTAAATCTGCATCTCTAGATAGCTTGAGGTGGTTACCTATTCTATTCATTCCTTTGAGAATAATTTACAAGACACATATTTGTAGGGACTTTAATTTCATACTACAACAGTTCAAGTACTCCATTAGAGGATAATTACTACCTATTAGCTCATTCATAACAAAAATAACCCACATATAGGTGGTTATCCTTGTAAGCAATAATGCATAGAGGTATGGAGTGGATATTTAACTTGGAGATAAAGATAAATCAATTCCCTTTCCCAAGTGTTGCTTACATTCTACCATTTCTTCATCATAGTTTTAGCCTAAGGTTATGAAAGAATCATTTTATCAATAATATTGTTTCATGATTCAAATTTGGGGAACCTCTATGAAGGGGAAATACCTTGCCACAATCTCTTTTGGGTAGAGATTATGCAATGTGCAGGTATTACATAGATTTAGCATACCACATATTTTATTTTTATTGCAATAGATTTGACCCACACCATTTCTATGACAAAAACAATTTAATAAGATAATGACTAAGGGAGTCATATTAATCCACGCTATTTATATCAGACTTCAAATAAAAATCAGACCATTAGGACTAAGGTTGAAAGAGGTATTTTAACACATTTGCATTAGTTTTGACTAGCTATATTACTAATAAAAATCAGACCAACATCTGAGTTTTACCCGACCATTATTAAGTCTTACACTCTATTGAAAAAAACTAAAACTAATACCCATTAACAACCCACTATCTGTTATGGTTAATTAATGTGCAGTTGAACCAACATATGAAGTTGATAGAGTAGTAAATCCAGTTATTCCCAAAAGGATAGTAGACCCATTATTGTATTTATTGTGGCAACAAATTAATTACATATATTTTAGCACTTAGCTATATGTTTTCTTAATTTTTCCACTCACACTTCAATGGGGTAAAATAGAAATTGTGTAAGGTAGTTGTGAAGAAGAGACTAAATCTATCACTCTTTCTCAGTGGCTTAATGTTGTCTTAAATGGATGCTTACAAACCCCTATTTCCCCTTATGCCTCTAACTACAATATTATCAACTTATCAACTGTTAAGACTTATTCCTACAAATGAAATGATCTTGGAGCTAACTATTATAGGTCAAAGATAAAATACTTGCATACAGTCAAAATTATTGAGCCTCTCTAATTTTTTCATATACAATCAAGAAACTATGTGATTTGATGGTTGTAAAATCTCTACTCAAGTCAAAATACTTTGTCGTCATCTTCCCTATGAGTTTTTTCTTTTGTTCAAAATAAGCAAGAAGGAATTCCATATTCAAGCACTCCATCCTACAAATGGTGTCGAGGTTTATTTTTGGATTTCCTAGTTTCTTAAATTATTTTATTTATATTAACTTAAATTTATAAAATAAAAATAGCTCCCAACACTTGGACATGTGGTGAGCTCTGCAAACAACTTATTGCAAGAACTTTAAATCAAGATTCCAAGGCCCAAATAAAATTTAACAAGGCTAAAATATAGAATGTTACTACTAAATAGAAGGATTTCAAACCAGAGTTTGTGAGGTCTTGAGTAGAAAAATGGAATGCACTAGCCACCTAGATTTGGACTCCTATTTAAAACTCATCCACACTTCAATCACACTATTTTTTTTCTTCTTCTTCTATTTTCCCCCAAATCCTCACTCCCAAATGAGACATTGCCAGCCTAGTTAAAGAAGAAATAGATGAGGTTTTTCATGGCATGTTGGTCAAAGCTTCTTCCTACCATTGTCGAAAGTTGCAGTGGTTTCCAAGCTTCTTAATGCCTCTGATTTCCTTCTCCTCACCAAGCTTCTTCATCCTTGGTCAAGATTCTAATAGCCTCCCCAAATTTTTGTCTTCCACCCCCTTCCTCTCCTGTGAAAGCATCTCCTTTATTTTTCTACATCTTTCTCTTTTTTTCCATATTTTCCCAAAGGAAAACATTATTTATTTTATTCAATGGTTTGAAGGAGTATATTTATTCAATTCTCCTCCACATTGCATTTGATATAAATGACTAATATTTTATTAGTCGCAGTTTTAAATCATTTTTATTTAATATTTCATAGCTCTTTACTTGTGGTTTATTATTTATTATTTTTGTTTCCTATATCATGGTTTATCTAGTGCCCAACTTTAATGTTTTCAAATGAGAACTGATTTATTTAGGCGGTGTAATTTATTTAATTAGCCCATACCTTTATAGTTGTATTTTATTTATTTTTAATTAGTTACACATTAATTTATTTTATTTTATTTTTAGTATGCTATCTATTTCCATTCCTAATGAATGTTCCATATCATGCGGGATCCTTAATTTAGTCAAAACTATTTAGATTACCTTAATGACTCTACCTAGTCACAAATGAATAACTATGGAAATTACTCTTTGTCTAAGGCCTTGAGTTTGAATGAACCTTGTGTTAATAGAATTGCAGGCATGGTAAACACTAGAATGACATACCAATTACCTTTCTCTCATCCCATAGAACCACATAATCTTCCTCATTTTGCACCCTTGGTACTTGCATCCAACAACAACCCTCAAACAAACACAACAACCAAATCATTAGTATGTGTTAATCCAACATTTTACTACATTAAATTAAAGTAGCATAATAAGATTGATAACAACACTTAATAATAGTAACATCAAGGTTCATAGTTTTAATGCACACTCATGCACACACACACACACTTATATATGTTCACATATTAAAGTATGAAGTTCCACCCTTAGTCAAAATTACATCAGGGCTAGGGGTCATGCAAAATAATTATCGAGGTGTTGAGGGGTTATGACATAATCCCCCCCTTAGGATTAAGTCACCTCGGCTTAATTAAACAAGTATGGATATTCTAGTTTCATTACATTTTCATCTTCCCAAGTAGCTCCTTGTTCCCCATATTGGTTCCATAGGACTTTAACTTGCTGGATAGTTCTATTGTTAAATTGCAAATTGCATTTGTCTATGATTGCAATAAGTTTGAGGTGGATATCTCTAGCGTCTTCCACTTGTAGATCCTTCCAGTCAATTACATGTGATGGGTGAACAATATATTTATTAAGGACACATGGAATACATTGGGCATGTGAAAGAGAGATGGTAGAAGAACTAGTCGGTAAGCTACACAATCGATATTCTCAAGTATCTCGAAAGGCCCTATGAATCATGGAGCTAGTTTAGCAGCCTTCCTAAACTTTGTTTATATTTTGTGTGGTTTGACACAAAGGAAAACCTTGTCCCCTACTAAAATTTCCCTTGGTGTCCATGTGGTATCCGCATAACTTTTCTGCCGATCTAAAGCCTCCTTCAATATTTCTCTTATAACTTTCACCTAAGTGTCATATTCCTAAAGACGTTTTGGCCCTATAGTTACTCGATTTTCTAAATTGTCCCAACCTATAGGAATTTTTCACTTTCTACCGTACAATGTGTCAAACGGTGCCATTTGGATGGAAGAATTGTTATATTCAAATTCTACTAATAGAAAATATTCCTCCCACTTAGTGGGCTGATCCATGGCATACATTCTAAGCATTTCCTCCATAACATGGTTAATGATTTCAGTTTGGCCGTCCATTTTAGGGTGGTAAGCCATACTAAAATTGAGTTTGGTTCCTAATGTGGTCATAAGAGAGGTCCAAAACCATGAAGTAAACAACTTATCCCTATCTTAAATGATTACCTCAGGCATCCCGTGTAGCCCAATGACTTCCTTTATGAATCCTTTAGCCAAAAGTGGGGCATCATCCTTCACATTGCCTGGTATGAAGTGTGCTACCTTGGTTAGTTTATCAACCACCACTAATATACTATCTTGTTGATGGAAAGTTTTAGGAAATCTTGTCACAAAATCTATGGAAATTATTGACCACTTGTGTTGTCGAACATCATGAGGATAAATTGTTCCTGCTGGATGATAGTGTTCTACCTTAACTTGCTGAAATTCAAGACATTTGGCAATATAGAAAGCTATTTCCCTTTTCATTCCTGACCAAAAGTAATGAGTTTCTAGATCTGCATACATCTTAGTCACCCCAAGATGTGCTTGATAAGCCACATTATGGCCTTTGACGAGAATTTTCATTCTCAAACAACCCTCTTCCAACACATAAATTTGGTTCAAATAATGAAGAATTTCATCATTTCCCACATGGTAATCTGCTTGATTAATCTCTCATTGTATTTCTACCTTCATTTGTTGACAAGAGGTATATAGTTTTTGCATTTACTTGATCTTTTCTGGAAGTTCAAACTTCAGCTATGAGGTTGCAACTAGTTTAGCTCTTCAACTTAAGGCATCTACAACATGATTTTATTTTCCTTTAACATATGAGATATTTATCTCATAGTTGCTTAGTAATTCTAACCACCTTTTTCATGCAGTCAAATCTGGTTGGGTGAACAGATATTGGAGTCCTTTGTAATAAGTGTTTAGCTTGAAGGGTTTACCTACCAAATAGTGTTTCCATAATTTTGAGGCATGCACGATTGACGCCAACTCCAGATCATGGGTGTGATAATTGAGTTCATGATCCTTCAATTTCCTGGACTCGAAGGCAATCAATCACCTATTTTGCACTAGCACTCCACCTAGCCCATCTAATGAAGCATCCATCCAAACTACAAATTATTTATCTAGATCAAGAACTTGCAAAATTGGTATAGTGGTAAGAGATTCCTTGAACTTCTAGAATGCAATGTCACACTTTTCTATCCATTCAAACTTATTTCCCTTTCATTGAAGGGAGGTTATTCTGCTAGCTATCTTGGAGAATTTCTCTACAAACCATTGATAATATCCTGCCAAACCCATGAAGCTTCTTACTTCAGTAACATTTTCAGGAATAGGCCATTCTACATTTTCTTGCACCTTGGTTGTATCTATTGTAATTCCTCGGGTTGATATAATATCTCCTAGATAGTGTACTTTAGGCTAAAAGAAAGAACATTTGTACAATTTTGCATATAATTTATGATCCCTTGACCTTTGCAAGACTATTCTTAAATTCTCCTCATGCTCTTGCAAATTTTTAGAGTAGATTAGAATGTCATCCAAAAACACTACTACAAATTTGTCCAAGTAGTCATGGAAAACATGGTCTATGAGGGTTCATGAAAGTAGAGGGGGAATTTGTTAAGCCAAACGACACCACCAAAAATTCATAATGGTCATACCTAGTTCTGAAGGCTATCTTTGGAATATATTCTTCCTTGATTATTAACTGGTGATAACCTAAACTTAAATCTATCTTGGAGAATATTGCAGCTCCCTTCATTTGGTCAAATAAGTCATCAATTCTAGGTAGGGGATATCTATTTTGAATATTTACCTTGTTCAACATCTGGTAATCAATGCACAACCTCAGGGTTTTCTCTTTCTTCTTAATGAACACTAGAGCTCCCCAAGGAGACACACTAGGTCGTATCAAACCTTTCTCCATTAATCTTGCAATTGCATCTTAAGCTCTTGTAATTCAATAGAGTTCATTTTATAGGGGGCTTTTGAGATAGGCTCGGCCCCTAGAACTAGATCTATTGTGAATTCCATCTATCGCTTAGGAGGTAATACTATTTAGGGAAGACATCACAGTACTCTTGGACAATAGGATGGTCTTCAATGCTAGGTGTGGGATCATCATTACCCTCTTCTACCTTTACTAGATAGATTTTACTCCCCTTTCTCATTTCCCTTTTGACTTGCATGGTTGAGATCATTCTTGCAATCACTGGTCTTCTAATCCCCTGAAGAACCACTATCCTCCCTTGGTCATCTAGCCATTCAATCTTCTTTTTGTACAAATCCAACTTGGCTTGGTGATTTTGGAACCAATTCATCCCAAGAATTAAATCATAACACCCTAACAGAGTGACCCATAAATCCACCTTGGTCCTTATTATCCCTAGGTCAATCTCAACTCCTTGTAGGCAAGATTTGATCTTTTGTGTCTTACCCTACCCAAACTCAACCTCCATCTCCTCTCTACAAAGACTCTTATGATTAGTTTTAAATTTTTTAATAGCATGGGAGGAAATAAACTATATGTGGCTCCTAAATCTACCAAAATAGAAATGGGTTGGTAGAGAAGTGTACCTTGAAGTTCTATCAATCGAGCTTGTTGATCCACTTGACGATTATCCATGGCTACATAAATTTTGGCAGTGGGTTTGGAGGTTTTCTTTGGATTTTTTGGACACTCAATCATATAATGATCTCCTCCGCATGTCCAAAATACACTCACTAGTCCTTTTTGGTCTTCCTTGCTTCTCTTGGAATCACCTTGTGCCTCATGCGTAATTTTTTTTTGCCTTTTGTCTCTTTTATCCTTTTGACCTTCTAACCCATGATTTTCCCTATAATATTGGTCCCTCTTAGTCTACCGAGAAGCCTTCCCTTTAGCTTTAGCTTCTTGATTACCCCTCTATTTATTATTAGAGTGGTTGTAAGAATATGGCTTTTGTTTGCATTCTTGCTTACTCTTATGCTTTTCTTCAATGACCAATGCTACCTCCATTGTCTGGTTTAAGATTTTAGGCTGAGTAAGCTTGGTTGCATATAGAATATTCTTATTCAATCCCAAGATAAACTTGTTAACCCGATCCTCTTCTTCCTTCATATAAGGCACATAATGGAGTAAGCTCATGAATTTGGACTTATACTCGGCTACTGACATTCCCCCTTGGCGTAGTGAATGGAACTCGGTCATCTTTTGGTATCTATAATGAGCATAAAGGTACTCCTTGTGAAACCACTTGGTGAACTTGTCCCAAGTTAGTTGATTGATATCATAGTTTTTGATTTTCACCAAATGTCCCCACCAAAGTGAGGCTTCTCCTTCCAGGTGATAAATGGAAATCCTAGACTTAGTGTTGGCACTTAATTATATCAACCCAAAATACTTGTTCATTCCTATGAGCCATGCTTCAGTGGCATCTGCACCTCTAGTCCCATCAAACTTAGTGGGTATTTTCCCACTCCTCATTATGACTTTTATTGAGAGTGAATATAGGTGGAATTCTAGAGATCCTCTCATGTTCTTGAATTGTATTCACATTGGGATCCCTATATAACTCTTTAGTTCCTCAATTTTCTACTCCTATGATGTTATTTTTGCATGAAGTGGATTTAATTCAACTTGTAAATATTCAAGTATGGTAGGAGGTGGAGATGATGCACACATACTTGCACATGGTATTTCAGAAAGGCTAAGCCTTGTTCCCCTCCTTAAAGTTATCTTCATTGATTTTTTTTCCTTCTGCGAGGGAAAAGAGAGTGTTATTTATGTGTCTTTGTTATTTGTTTAAATCTTCTCTTATATCATATTTAGAATGAAGGAGAAATTCATACTCAACATAAGATTCACATCATTAAATATTCCATTCTCATTCACCATAACACCTTGATTTATAAGTCTATATATATATATATTTAATAGTTAGCAACTTTTACAAAAAAATTGAGATGATGTAAATTATTTAGTACTAATTCATCATCTTGTACATAATTCCAGTTACAGAGTAGGTGCCTCCTCCTCTTTGGGTTCCTCCTCATCTGAGGTTCCCACCATTACAAACATATTAGCATGGGCACGGTTGTATTCTATAATTACTTCCTTAGAGAGGATTGGAGCATTACATCCACAACCGAAAGGGAAGTCCCTAATAGGTTTGGGTTTTCTCATGTTCATCCCTTCTGTAATTCATGACTATCGTATGGTTTGGCCACTTGATTTCCCTTCTGGATTTTTGGTCGCTTCATAGTATCTACCAATGGCTCTGTGTTAGACATGGATTTGGTTTTCGTTTCAATTTTTGGCCATGCGATAGTAGTGGTATTGGATCCTTCTAGGTTAGTTCATTGGGGATGTTTCTCGAGGCCTTCTTCTTACTCTTTCCTTGCTTCCCTTGACCCATGACTATCATTTCCCAATAGTCATATTAGTACAATGAAAGAGAGAGAAAACCTAGGTCCTAGTGTCAAGTTCTAAGCTTTGATACCAATGTAACATCTACCCCAACGAAGAGACAAATTTCTACACTTTTTTTTTTCTTTCTTCATCATGCAAGAAGGATCACATATAAGGCTAGAATCATATAAACAATAATGGAGATTAGATTATGCATTATAATTTCATGTCAATTCCATAATCCACTAGTAAAATTTGCTGTATTAAACCATAAGGAAGCTACTACTAGATTGTGCATACCTTCATGGTTGAGTTTGAGTTATCTTCACATCCCCCATTACTCTATTTATGGTGGGGTAAAAAATAATCCCAACCAAAGTGGATTCAAACCATATCCACTCCTCCAAGTGGATTATGTGGCATGTGGTGAGAGAGAGTGTGTCATTCAATCCCTTAAACTATGTGCAAATTGTTAGTGTAATTAATTAATTAATTATTACACTAGCATAAGTTAACTTAGGGTTAATTAATCATATTAGTCCTAGGTTACTTTTAATCATTTAATAATCTTGTTGAGACAAGATTCCTTCTAGAAGATGAGTTGTCTTTTCTAGAACTTATCTCCATCTTGTTATCATTCCCTAGGTAGTTAATTAGGGTTTCATGTTATCACATGTAGTGTGATTTGAACACTTGGCAACATCTTATGCATTTTAGGTTTTTCTCTTGCCTATATAATTAGGCATATGTAATCTTTGTAAATAATTCAATAAATTCTGAATATCAATCAGATAATCTCTATTTGCATGCCCTTTGTTGCAACACTTTCTGTGTGGTTGAATTTCTTCTTGGCAGGTATTCTTTAAAGTGTGCGCAGCTTCATTGGATGATTCAACATCCATTATTCCAACACAAATTATCTACCTAGAGACCCTCCTTCCATGGTACACCTAGCTATGGTAGCCTATGGATCCCTTAATAACTATAGGGTTACATAGGGAGTTCATTCTACCTAATTGAGCTTGCTAGGGAATTCACTTTCTTGATGTCCAGCTACTGGCTAAACAACCAAGAGTAGCCATTGTTGGCATAGAATACCCCTAGACTAATGACCATCTCGAGCTAGTACTGCTTGTAGACTCTTGTCCATCTCAAGCATAGTGCTACCCCTAGACTATTGTCCCCCTCGAGCTTAATGCTGCCCCTAGACCTTTGTCCATCTTAAGCATAGTACTTCCCCTAGTCTTTTTTCCATCTCAAGCATAGTTCTACTCCTAGACTACTATCCATATCAAGTAATACTATTCATTGGCTTCGGCCTAGCATCGAACCAGAAGTAGGTTCCCAACTTAGCTCAATAGGTTCCAACTAAAGAGCAATAGTCTCCCCTCATAGCTACAACCAAGCATGTCATGGCTAGATATTTCATGAAGAGCACCTCTTACTCATAGGCACCTTATAGAGGAGAGATGGTAAATTTGCATCTCTAGATAGCTTGAGGTGCTTACCTATTCTATTCATTCCTCCAAGAGTAATTTCCAAGACACATATTTGTAGGGACTAGAATTCCATACTACAAAAGTTCAAGTACTCTATTAGAGGAGAATAATTGCCTATTAGCTCATCCATAACAAAAATAACCCACATATAGGTGGTTGTCCTAGTAGCTAATAATGTAGAGAGGTATGGAGTGGATATTTAACTTGGGGACATGGAGTGTATATTTAATAATATTGTTTGATGCTTCAAATTTGGGGAACCTCTATGAAGGGGAAATACCTTGCCACAATATCTTTTGGGTAGAGATTATGCAATGTGCAGGTATTACATAGAGTTAGCATCCCACATATTTTATTTTTAAACTCCGAAATGGGTCAAATCTATTGCAATAAAATACTAACCATACTAAAGTGGGTGTGTGTTGAAGGTTTTCTAACAAAATGCATATTTCACCATCTATAAAATGGTGCTAGAACGAGGGCCACCAAGCTTAATATCATGTTCTTCAAGGTTGAGATTGATCAAGGAATTTATTTAGTGTAGCATTTGTAACGTGCATAAAAGCTTTAAAATTGTTTGTTATGTTAGTGTTTACATGCGACTTACTTGGTGCAACAACTATATTGTCCATATAACTATATCATCTCAGTTTTGTCTTGTTTGCATTTGAGTGTTAAAATTTGAAGTCTACTATAATATTGTACAACTGAAAGGGCTGCCACTCGCCAAATTGGAGAAGTGAAAGTTCAATACTTTCATTAGTGTGTTATTGATCTCAGATCAGGTTGATCATGGCATATAGGTATGGATCTAACAACAGTTGTCCATCACTTCTTCTTTATTGTCAATTCTAATGTGTGCTAGTTGTTTGCAACCTACTTTGTCTGCAATATTTCATATTTTTTTAATGCATTCATTCTTTGCCCCACCATAGTGCTTCAAGGATAAAAGGTAACCTATAGGCATTTGATATAGACTCTGGATATTTCTTTCTTTTTAACAGATTAAGTCTGTGTTGTCCACCATGCTTTGACCTTGTATTATCCTCTAGTATGATTAAAAAGACCTACTCCAAGATATTATTCACTGCAACTTCCTAACATTTCACAGAGTGATTTGGATTATAAGAAATATGATTTTTAGCAGTTCATTGATTTTCTTTTATATTCTCTAGTGTGTCTTGTATAGTGGTAGTCTCCCTAAGGCTGGTCGCCCTATTGTTTTATAATTATTGATTGTTTATCAGTCATCCTCCACAGAGGCTGCGAGAATGCCATCCTCTCTTATTTTGAAGAAAACCTTGACACTTAGCACCCCACATCTGGCTGGCAAAATTCCACACAATACAAATTCACCCAACAAATTGGTTTTAGTTATCAATGATCTCTCTACGCCAACAAGTATTGTAGTTTGATTATTGTACCCGTGCTTTGGTATTCAGGAAAAGGTGAGTTGGAACTATTAAAATTGCTAGTTATAGACAAAGCTTCAATGCTCAAGTTCATTGTTGTAGTGAGTGTCATGAAGATTGCAACATCCTCCACCCACATTACAGATCACTTTATGTGTAGCATCTAAATACATGCATGGTTGGCATTTTAAATTGTATTGCACTATTGATACATTTTTTTTGTGTTTGGTTGGCATCTTAAAATGAATTTGGTCCCACCAAAACCTTAGGACAACCTGTGCATCATTTATGATAATGGATAGGACTACAAAAAGCTGTGGAATTTAGTTTTACACCTATCAATTACATTTGCTTGAAAATCTCTTATGTAGGTAGTCCTAAAATCATTTATGGAAAAGGTTGAAGCACATGGTAATGTGGGGAATGGATTTATTACAGTTTGTGTGTAGCACACTTATTTGATAAATGGCAGCATATCGAGGATTTGAACTGTCGACCTAATTAACAATTTGTGTAAAAGGCAGAGTCTAGGGGATTGAATATAAATGGTGCTAGTAGGCTGAGTCTGATCTATTTCTCAAGTAATTATGGTGTACCTGTGTAGGATCCGAGCATTGAAATTGAGAAAAATACAAGCAAATTGGAGTTGGAGAGAAATCGAGCATTTAAACTTGAGATTCACAAAGCATTTTTGAATGCTTAGAGCTTCCAATTCCTGCTTTAATTTTTTGTTTTAAATCAACTCACTTCAAATTTTGGGTCTAAAATTAACCTTTGACTTGATCTCTTCAACTTGATTAAAAATTGAACTTATAAACTCATTATATTTCATTTGGATTTAATAATTGAACAAGGCAACCTTCACATCTTGTTTCAGTGCTTTAAAATGAATCAAAATCATTGCTTTATGGACTTAAAATAAACAAGTGTTTTTCATGCTTTGCAGTCTTTTTCACAAATTAATATCATTTAAAAGG
Organism: Sequoiadendron giganteum; assembly: GCA_007115665.2. NCBI lineage: Eukaryota > Viridiplantae > Streptophyta > Pinopsida > Cupressales > Cupressaceae > Sequoiadendron > Sequoiadendron giganteum. The sequence goes on along the minus strand of CM021105.1, from coordinate 108,493,422 downwards.
CATACGCGCTTCTCTCCCACTTCACGATGATCTTGATAATCAAAATTATTTTGGTGATATTAGATTGTTTGAAAGATTGCCTTCACACTTTGATTTGCAGATCTAAAATTGAACAAACTTGTCTAGTGTGAGAAAAAGGCATTGCGAGTGTTCTCTCTTTGTTTATGCAAAAAAAGATGATAGAACTATGAATGCACTTACTTTCTATTTTACACCTTTATAGGGCCCGCCTTGTGGGAAAAAACACTCACCCAAGGAAATGACCTAGCTGGTAACACACTAAGGACAAGTGTATTTCTAGTCGGGATATAAAAGTAGGTATTGGAACAAAAGCCAGTATCACGTGGTTGGCTCCAACAAGAAGGGCAGCAATTGTCTCTCACCACATGGGTTAATCTCCATGAATGAAAAGTCTGAATTACAACCCCTTTTTTAGTAAAGGCCAAAATCGTATCTATTTGTTGGTGCAAAAGGTCATGTCCTTTGAAGCTGCCCCACATATACATGTGGTTCTTTTGTAGAGATGAAAATTATGCTATGGGAGATTCATGGGTACTAATGCTTAGCTGACCCAAGACGCAAGTGAACTGTAAGGGGGAGCTTGTGTGGTCAAGCATCTAATCATCTACACTAAATATGCATAGCTAGATTTATCCAAGTGGGAACCCAACAAATATTGTCTTTTCAGCCTAGGGTAGTGCATTTTATTTGAATCAAAACACTTTTCTTGGATCTAAAGCACTAGAAAACCAACATTCAACAGGAACTTCAAAATTTCAAACCCTTTGGAGGAAACAAGTATCCTTTGACAAATCTAAGTGCTCTTGCTTGCCTTATGGATTCTATCCTTAGAGGTTTCTAAGTACTTGGGTTTAATCATCATTTGTTTTCACTAAAGTCAACTTAGGGAACTATACTCTTGAAACCTTGTTTTTCACATAATGGACCTTGTGGAATGAAAAGGAATTGATACATAGACATTTAGTTTGAAATTTAATCAAATAAATGTTTGTTTTAAAACAAACTCATTAAGCAAAGTAAAAGACAATAGAACTTCACACATGTGTCCTCTCAAATTATTTCTCGCAAGATCAAAATCCAGAAACCCAAGTTCAAAAGTATTAGTCCAAAATATTGTGAGGAGCATCTTGAAATACTTCTCGAAGTTAGAGAAAGATTGGTTTACAAATTTTACAACAAAGCTTCAAGAAACAACCCTAACTTGTATGAGTTCTATTATCAACAAAATCTTGACCTTTTTGAAAGGTTTTCTTTTCTCACATAGGAATTCAAGCGTGTTCTTCAAAATCGAGGTCTTGTAAGAAGGAGTGTTCATCCACCTCTCAACCATCAAAATCAGTCAAAAAATTACCTCACCAACAACTCTTGGAAACTTTGTAAACATCATTTATGCTAAACTTCTAGGAAAAATCAAATCACTTTGTTTGAAATAACACACTTAGTAAAATCATCATCTTGTGCACATGTTTACTCTAGGATAACACAACTTCCTCAAGTTTACAAGTCCATTATCATCTTTTTGTGCTTAAAACACTTAGCCAAATTATCAAGTCCATAATCACCTTGTTTGACTTAACACACTTAGTAAAATCATCCTCTTATGTACAAGTTTACTCTAGGATAACACAACTTCCTAGAGTTTACAAGTGAGTTATCACTATTGCTTGACTTAACACACTTAGTAAAACTATCAATCCATCACAATCAATCAATCAAAGTCCTTAAAATTTAGCATCTCCCTCAAGGTTCCTCAAGATATCCATTCATCTGCATCGTTCATTTTTCATTTATCTCATCCCCATCATCACTTTGGTCCTTGAATTATCCTAGTTCTTCACTTCTTCAAACCTAATTTTTACAACCAATCTAAGGGATTAGAGGTTCATCTCTTATATTTCTGAAAATTGATCTTTATTTTATGGTTCAAACTCGATCTCAACACAAGAAGAATATGGGGCAAAACAAAGAAACATCCATTTCAAGTGATCTAAGCCAAACCGAAACAAAATTTGAGCCGACGATAACAATTGACCTTCCAATCAATCCTCCTCATGTACCTCAAAATTCTCAAGAGGAAGGTCATATAGAGGACATCACTGACAATGGGATGACACAATCAAAACTTCTAGGAATGGTGCAAAACCCTGAGAGCCACTGAATTGTTAGTGCCATGTTGAGATTGTACCCATCCCAATACATGTTAGAGTTAGGAAAATAAGGGGCTAAACTCCCTTCTCAGTTTGATGTAACACCATTGTGGAGAGGTCTCTCGGTATCATTCCTTCACCCACATCCACACTTCCATTTCAAAACGTCACTCAGGACATCCCCCAAATCATATCATCTATCACTTCAACCCCGTCGATTGTTAACAAGGGAAGTGCCATGTTTCGTGAACTCAAAAAACATCAATTTTTGAACAACTGAGGGTTGAATGCAAGCACCACATCAGGATCAATCCATCCTGGTAAATCCATTGCACCCTTACATCCCACTTATGTTTCATGATCATACCAATACATTCTCATTTCATGCAACACCAGATTATCCTCTCGCCATGCAAACTTCTCTCCCTATCTCAAAAGGAGAAGGTAACTTTTTTGGAGTAGGGGGGATCTTGGATCCATCCTCATCATTTCCAGGGATTGCACCACCTATCTCTCTACCACTTCCACCCCTACTACTCACATCTACATCATCACTCAGGTTGGGTCTTCCTCCTCTTCCTACCATCAACCATTCCAATCATAACACTTTATCAAATCTACCAGTTGTGTCATCTATATCGCAACAATAGATAACAACCATCCAATCAACCACAACGATCAACACATCCACCATTCCTCAAAACATGGTTTCTTAGGGACCAAGCACCTCAATCACACCATCCATAGCTCAAAATACAGCCATTAACACGACTATTCCACTGCCATTACCACCAAGACACAATGCAGCCAATTCATTCACCATGATGTTGCAAGCTACTCAACAAGATTCCCAACAAAAAGCACTTCAAAATCAGCAAGTTGCACAACTAGCCGCTCAACAAGTGCAAGTGCAATTAGCAATGCAATAGGAACATCAGGCACATCAGGCACAAGCCCAAGCCTTGTTACAACAACAATAAGTTGCGCAAACAACTCAAGCCACCCAAGCTACACAGGTAGCTCAAGCTGCTCAATCCAAACAAGCTGCATAAGCCACACATGCCGCTCAGATTACAAAAACAATCCAATAGGAACACGCTCTTGCATGAGCCTAATTCCAAGCTTAGCAAACACAAGCACAAGCACAATACCAAGCGCAATTGCAAGCACAACAAGAAGCATATCAGCAAGCCTTGCAAGACTACCAATTACAACAACAATATGACCAACAACAAGCATTGTTGGAACAACAACAACACATCCAACAACAAGCGTTGTTGGCGCAATAGCAACAGGACCAACAAAAGGTGTTGTTGGATCAACAACAAGAGTAGGAATGACTTGCTCAACAAATATTACAACAAAACCACACCAATGTCCCACCCATCAATCCCACACCCCAAAACATATTTACCCCACCTCCTAATCCACAAGGTGATGTAACAACACAAATCAAATTGCTCTTGCAACAAGTGTTAGATCTTCAATCAGGGAAGATAGTCAAGACACCAAGCAACTTGTGCCTCTATCCATTTGATAGAAGGTTGGCAATGGTACCATTCCCAAAGGGATTTGAAATCCCCAAATTTGGTAAATATTGTGGAATGGGAAACCCTGAAGATCACATCAAGGAGTTTAAAGTACATTGCATGGAAGTCACCTACAATGACACGTATCTAATGCGGCTATTCCATTGAAGTTTGGATAGTGACTCTATGGAATGGTTTTCTTATTTGCCTACTAGCATTAAAGAATTTTAGGAGATTAAAGATGCTTTCCTCCAAAATTACACATTCAACATTTTTGCAGATGTTAGTTTGGAAGAACTCTCGGTGCTTAAATAGGGGAAGGGGGAATCATTCACTACCTTTCTCCAATGATTGTGAGCCAAATCCAATCGAAGCAAGTGGGACATGCCAGAAGAAAAACAAGTCTATACCATCATTACCAATACAAACAACACCTTGGCATTCTATCTGAATATGAAATGCATCACTACATATGATCAACTGATCCGCAAGGTGCTCAATATTGAATGAGCTCTTGTTACACAAGGGGGAATTCCCACTCATCATGAACATCAGGACAGTCATCCATCCACCAGTTACAATGAAAAATATCACACTTGGGAGAAGAATCAAAATGTCACCAACGATGAAGTGGTGGATGCCAAGGTTGTCATTAGTGCTCCCAAGAAAATTAATCAAACACATCATCACCAACCACAAAACAACCAAAATAACATCCAAAAAAATGTGGTAAACCAACAACCACCCCAAAATTAGATAAATAATCTCAATAATCAAGCAGGACCACCTCCACAAAACAAGTTTCCCCCCAAACAAAAATTCAAAGCCCTTGGGGATTCAATCGAATCCATCATGAAAAATTTGATCAATGAGAACATCATCAAGGTCCCCACCCATGATCATTATAGTGAACCCCAAGTGAAGCCACCTTGGTATAGCAAAAATATCCTATGTGATTACCATAAATGCAAGGGACACATGATTGTCAACTATATGAAATTAAAGAACATCATCCAAGATCTCATTGAGGACAAAATCATAAATGTCAAGCAACCTGCTAGAAATCAAGATCTCAAAATATACACGAATTTGATGTGCAACCACAATCAGGGAAATGATCAAGGAAACAATCAAGGGAACAATAAAGGGAAACAAAATTATGCCAGTGCTAACCTTGTATACGAAGACATTGTCACATGCATAGATGAAATGCTCACTATCATTAGTGTCAGAGGAGCCAACGCTGATTGTGGAGTCACCACGTGCAACAGAAAGGTTACTATTGTAGGGGCATCACAACCATCTAAGACCCCCATCTCAAATCCAAAAGTTGTTCCCTATGATTATAACGTCATTAACCAGCTAAAAAGAACCCCCGCTCAGAACTCCATCATGGAGTTATTGAAAACTTCTACTGCCCACAAGAAAATCCTTGATGAATCATTAGTTGCATCCACTATCTCCACTACCCTTGATACAAAAAAATTTCAGGCTATGATTGGCAACATCGTCACTCCAAATCTACTTACCTTCTCTGATCAAGACTTTCCCACCCAACCATCTCACAATCGTGCTCTTCACCTTCAATTGTTGGTTCACAAGAAAAAGGTCAAAAGGGTCTTGGTGGATGGAGGCACGGGCCTCAATATTTGTCCACTTAAACTCATAAAGAAATTGGGAATTTCAAAAGACTTGATCGACAAAAACAAAGGCATTACCATAAGAGTGTATGAGGACCAAGAAAGAGTGTCTCAAGGCCCTATAAGGATCCCGATCCAAGTGGGGCCAACCACTATGGAAACCACATGTCAGGTCCTCAACCTTGATTTACCCTACGACATCCTCCTGGGATGCCCATGGATCCATGGGATGAAGGCGGTTGCCTCAAAATTTCACCAATGTGTAAAATTTTCATATCAGAATGAGGATGTCACAATACATGGTGATCCCGAGTCATTCACCTATTGAAAAAACTTGGAGGCCAAGTTTTACAAAATTCCCCAAGTCCTAAAAAATGATGAAGGTCCCTCCACTTCATACATAGATCCATCTAACCTCATGTCCACTTCTGTGATAGAGACACCCTCCATCCCCAACATATCCGACATGAAGCTCATGATCCAAGATAATGGGTGTGGAGATTACAAAATGAAGAAAAATGTGTTTTTTGTAGTAGAGTTACTGCAATCTCCTAGGTTGCATGGGAAACCTCAACTAGTTGAAACACCTATCCACACTTTTAGGGTAGACCCTTCTAGATTTCGTCATTGGGGGGATCTCAGTCAGGAAAATGTGGATCACAGAGACATTGCAAGCTCGCTATACCAAGATGAAAGACCCGCACCCACCCTACCCATGGATGAAACTAGTAGAGGACTGCAAATGATACTTGGTATGGGCTACAATATAAATAAAAGCCTTGGAAGGAACAATGATGGATGACTAGAACCCATCATTGTAGAAAGGTAAATGAGAAATCTTGGCCTTGGATCTACCCCTCTAAGTATAATCGTACATGGAAAAGGTACCCCTAGTACAACATCCATGTCTCTCCCTCAATTATCAGTAGCCACCCTTCAACTACGCATATCAACAAGTCTGCCCCTAGATAATTTCACCTTTGATATAACCAAGTTCATTAGTAGTAGTGATGACGAGGATATGATAACTAGCCTACCCACACTTTTTGAAGAATCCTCCTGACTGATGATTAGTAACTCAAAAAATAAACCTAGTTTACCCCCAACTCATCGACTACGACCAATGGGGATCACTTATTCTAGACACATTCAAAAATGATGAGGCTCTCTCAGAATTCATGGGACTAAGGGATATAATACCATGCGAAGATCACAAAGTTGGGTTCGACATCACCCTATACACATAGGCATATTATGGGGAGATGATTGAGTCCTTCAATTGCAAAACAAAAAGAATGAGAATAAGCTCAGAGTCATTGAGTGAAAACCACACTATGGAACTCTCTAACCATAGAATAGTAAAAATAAAGGATGCATCCAATAGTGAAAACCTCTCTGAGGTGCCGAAGGATGAAGAATTCAATCTCCCCCCTATTGCACTGCATCAAGATAAATCGGTAGTCTTAGCATAACAGTGCAACCCTGTCAATTTGGGAACAAAGACAACGCCACACATCACCTTCTATGTTGAATCACTTTTGATAGAAGAACAAGAACTGTTGGTTGCATTTATAATATAAAGAAAGGTGAAATTTGTATGGATCTATGCCGACATGTCAGGTCTCGATCTGGAAGTCGTGATTCATCACTTAGCTATCTACCTAGGGGCAAAGCAAGTAAGACATAAATTAAGAAAGATGCACCCTCATATAGCCTTCCTAGTCAAGGAAAAATTACAAAAAATATTGGATGCCGACTTTATACACCCAATTGATTATCTAAAATGGGTGTCCAATCTTGTGCTAGTTTAAAAACCAAATGGGAGCATTTGTATCTGCACAAACTTCAGAGACCTAAACAAAGCGTGTCCTAAGGATGACTTTCCACTACCCAACATTGACATGATAGTGGACATGACGGTCGGACATGAGATTCTATCACTGATGGATGGCTTCTCAGGGTACAACCAGATTATGATCGCAAAGGAAGACAACATTTACATGTCCATGGGACACCTATGTCCTACTGTTGGAACATGATGCCATTTGGGCTAAAGAATGCGAGAGTGACATATCAAAGGCCCATGAAACTAATTTTTCATGACATGTAATGGCACTCTCAAATTTGCAAAATTTGAGGTGCCCATTTCGAGAAAATTTGCTTCTGCACTTTCAGAAGTGCACTTGAGGGCTCAATTTGAATGACCCACTTTGGAGAATCAGAATTTGGGGCCTCTTGATTTCCAAGAAAAACCCATTTGTAGACATATTTGATTGACATATGTGAACATGTGTGTCATTTTTCAGCTTCCCATGATAGGTTTTGTCAAGGTTTTGAAAAGTGAAGTTGGAGGGTTTTTGCACTATTCTACTCATTTTAGATTATCAGTTTTGTGAAACAGCCTCCTGTTTGAGCTTGGATTTCACAAATAGTTAACTGTCATATCAAAATGAATGTTGTTATGTGTTATCCTTACCTAAATGATCTTAGTTGTCAGTTTTCAGAGCCTCATGATCTGATTTGCTATTTTTAGCAGATCGAAACCAAATGCAGTTTGTTCAGTTTCACATCTGCTTTCTTGACAGCCTTTTTGAGTGGTCAACTTTGATTGTTAATATCTTTTCATCAAATATGTTTCATGAAAATTCCTTTTGCACACATGCTCAGGGCACCTTAATGAAATCATGTGTCTCAAGGCAATGCGCCAGGAGTTGTTTCACTATTTTTACAAATTGGCAGTTGAGTGAGTTTTATTTGTTTCAGAACAACTGTTGTTTCGAAAAAGTTCAGCTGAGCAACTTTGCCAATTAATATTTTTTACCTCATGATTTCTTTTTCTGAGCTATTTTTTGCACTGCATTCCTGGAATGAATGACTACATGTTTGCAAGTTTTTATTGCTCAGGGGGGTCGTTTGACTAGTTTTCTAGTTTAATTCCTCAGGCCATTTGACCAGTTTTCACCATTATGCAAAAGTGAGAAAACATTTTTTAATGGCAACCTAGTTTACCATTTCAGTTCAAATGCATCCAGATGTTGTCCTGGGATGATTTGAGTTTGAAACTTGTTTTAACACGATTTTTTTTAAGTCGGGCTGCTTGGGGCCTGACATGCTTTGCATGGTCATGAACTTATAATGGTTCCAGTGTTGCAATCCCATCAAATAACTTGATTTGTATTTGTTAGCAGGTGGAGGAACATCCAATTATAATTACTTACAAGTTTTAAACTTTAAAGTGAGATCCATCTTGCAAATGTGGAGTATGAAAATCATAGCATCAAGAGGGTAGGGATATTGAATTGTGGATAACGAGCATGAGGGTTTCAACACAAAATTTTGAAATGAAAGCGTATTTGCAGCTAGCATTGAACATCATATTTCAAGTAGGATTGAATGTGATTGTTGTTAAAGGAATCCAACATGTATGTGCTGATGAAGAGGCATTGAAATGGGAGCATGATGGTGAAAAGAACATGGGGTACGATATGGTGCTTCACTCAACCAATTGTGGGATAATGTCACAACACTAATTAGTCTTGCTTGATGCATGGTATTGAAAAGAACATCTTTTATACATGTTGTTATTAGTCAAGTCTCCTGACAAATATGGAAGCACATATATTGTATAATTTTTTTGATTCAATGTCCAGATAAGGTGTCACATTCACAAGTTTTCAGTAGAAGTGCAATTTTGATTGAGTGGAATATGATGTAGTGATAACTGGACAAACAGTCACAAGAATGCAAAATACCGGCATGAATATGTTCAAGAGGATTTAGAAACTTTCATGGAAAATGGAGTTTTCTTTGTCCGAGTGGTGCATCCAATGGGTGCGCGGGTGTGGGGAAGGATTCTACATGGCAGTTGGGGGTTTCCCTTATGCTGGTGCATGGTGTGCATCAAACCAACGCCTTCAATCTATTGTGCTAGAAGAAGTTAAAGAAAACCAGTGTCGCACCTAGTTGAGATGAGTAGAGGGAGCATAGTAAAATGGAGGGTGTGACCTACAACATGGAGGTGTGATTGGCGAGTAAGGTTGGAGGACATCATGCGCAAAATGGAAATGTTGAAAAGGCTTTAGAAAATTTGATGCAAATACAGATGTTATGTTGGAGGATATGGACAAAATTGTTTTGTTTAAAGGATGTTAATAACTTGCAGGCAAATGCAAGTAGAAAATGCAATGGCATAGCCAGCCAGATGGAAGGAGCCCACACCAGATGATAAAGGAAGCATTGGAGGTAGGCGCAACTAGGTGGATGGTGGGTGTGACCTGCAATAATGAGTGGTGGGTGTGGCCAGTAGTGGTAGGCACAAGCCAACAGGTAGGGGCGTGACCAGTGTATGGAGGAAGGGTCTGCGCGCTAGGTGAAGGTAATGAATACCCAGGAAAGAACAATAGATAGGGAATACCATGAATGAAGGAGGCTCATGCATACCAGATGGAAGAGGTGTGGCCTAGAACGAGAATTGAACATCCATCAAAGCCATGGAGGATGGAGGAACTCTATGCATGGTAAGGCAGGGCTCAGTGAAAATATTCAACGCACATAAGTGGAGTGAAGCTCGAACCAAAAAGGGATGTAGAATAGGATTGGCCGCCATTGCAAGCACAACAATGCTCATGAAAACAGGAGCGAGAAAAGATTATGGCAGCAAGGGAAATGGTGGGAGCAGCTTGGAAATTCAACGGTGGAGATCAGAGGTTCACCTCTAGCCAAATCCTGACCATTGCCTGTTAGGTCACAATCCTAAGGTACCCGGTCATTACGGATTGCGATGACGTGAGGAAATGGTTGGCCTCATAATTTCAAATGGTTCAGCTGAAATAAAGGAGCCCAATATTTTAAAAGGAGTAAAAACATTTAATATTAAAAAATTGGCTAAAGTTTATGACAAATGATATTAAAATGGGGGGTGGGGCCCGTTTCTTATTTTCTCTTGGGTGTTAAGTTAAAAAATTCAGGTGAAATGAGAATAAGTGAAATTCAATAGGGGAAGTAATTCACATAGTTTTTCATTGTTGTAAATGGAGGAATGTTTTAAGTGAATTTTCAAAACATTATAATGCATGGGATTGGGGAAATGTTTTATAATATGACTGTGATAGGTGAAAAATCAAATGGTGAATATTTGGTGCAGCTGGGTATTTTAATATGGCCCCAAATACAAATGCAATTTTTGGGTAAAGTATTTTAAAATACTTTGCATGGAAGGATAAGTTAAGTAAAAATGTAATATTTTATTCACTGAAGATGAATAAAATAAAACACAGCAATGCAACATTATAAAATATGCAACATGTTTTTTGCAAAGGGCAAACAAAAAACAGAGGTAAATGGATTTTCATGGGAGTGGAGTTTTTCTTTCAGCTGCAAGTAATGAGTGGGAAGTATATACATGGGAATTTGTCTGTTACAGAATGAATTGGGCACATGCTATTTTGAAAGCAGAATAAAGTTTCTTATAGGGAGAAGATGAAGATGTTTTACATACTACTGTTCAATGGTGGAGATGTTTCCAGATGGCTTCTCCTATTCGATTTTAGGGTTTCTTCTAGAATTTATTCTCCTCTACATATTATTTTATTTTTAATAGGTTAGCAAGTCGAAGTCTGGATTGGAGCTGCATAGAAAATTGTAAAATTTGTAGTTACTGAGGCAATGCAAGTGGGTTTTGTGTCATTTTATTGTAGGATTTCAGTTTATTGGGATTTAGTTTTTCATAACAATACTAGCATTTGATTTTAACTAACAAATCCAGGCTCGTGTCTCTCCTATGTGCAAATGTATTTGAATTTTGAATGAAGTAATCAAGGGTTATTTTGTTCATCTCATTGTTGTGGTGTGTGCAATTCTCATTTTAACTTTGATTCAAAGAATTAATTAAACTTCTTAAATGAGTTTTAAGATTGATATGTGTTGTACAAGGATTTGGTAAGTAGTATTGAGCTGAGATACAAATTGGTGATATTGTAAGGTAGTATAAACAAAGATATTATATGCTATGTGTTGAAATCTTCTATGAACCATTACGTGTTGGTGAATTTGACTCCTCCAATGGATATGGCACTAGTCTGGTTTGCACTTGTTCTTTGTGATTCAGTGTTTGTTTGTGTTCACTTAGGGCTTCCTATAATTTTAAACATAATGATTATCTTTCACCATGAAGTTGTGTTGTAAATATCTCATGCTCTAAATGGTTGATATTGCTGATGAACAACCAATTCTATTTAGTTTTATCCCATTTTGTTGAGGTATTATGTGAGATTGTCTATTTGAATTTAATGTATGTTTATAATTTTGTTCCAGAAATTGTAAACACATTAAGGGATCACCCTCCCGAGTCTTGCAAAGCCCAAAGTATAGGAGGTCTTTTCAAATCCTTGTTAGTCGGTCTAGGTCCTCTGAGCTACCCTTGATTGGAATTAGCAATTCCATAGGTAGATTAGGACATAAATCTAGTTTACACCAAAAAACACCAACAACATGATTCAAAAAACTATGGAAGATTATGTGGATGATATATTGGCCAAGTAAAAGAAAATACATGATCACATAGCAGCTCTAAGTGCCATCTTTGACAGATTAGAGAAATACAAGGTTAGACTTAACCCCAAGAAATTTGTCTTTGGGGTGCAATTAGGAAAACTCCTAGGATACATAGTATCAATGAGAGGAATAGAAGTGGATCCTGCCAAATTCAAGGTGATCCTTGACATGGAAGCACCCAGGACACTAAAATAGCTCAAAGGCCTACAAGGAAGGTTGCAATCTATATGCAGATTCATAGCATAATTGGCAGATAAACAAATCCCATATTCACATCTGCTCCACAAGGGAGTAACATACAAGTGGGATGACAAGTGTGATCAAGCATTTAGTAAAATCAAAGAATATCTACTTATGCCACCAGTGTTAATGCCACCTATTCCAAGAAAACTACTGATTTTATACATATTAGCAACAACAACAGCTCTCAGTGCTCTTTTGGCTCAACACGATGAAAATGGGATAGAGAGGGTTATCTATTATATCAGCAAGACAATGGTAGGGCATGAGATCAACTACACACCAATAGAAAAATCTTCCCTAGCAGTCATTTTTGTAGGCCAAAAGTTCAGACACTACATGTTGGCTCATTAGATCAGGTTGATTACAACGATGGATCCCCTAAAGTATCTATTATCAAAGGAAATGCTCACAAGAAGGATGGCTAAGTGGGTCATGATACTATCATAATATGACATTGAATATTTGGAGTGAAAAAAATTCAAAGGACAAGTCATTGTAGACCAGCTGGTAGAGGCTCCAATCTATTCAAAGAATCCACTCATATTCAAGTTTCCAGGCGAATCGATCTTTAATCTCAACATAGTCGATCACTGTAAACTCTACTTCAATGACTCATACACACAACATGGATCAGGAGCCAGTGTTTCCTTCATCACCCCACAAGGGGATTGTATACCTAGATCCTACAAATTGGCATTCCCCTGCACTAAAAAAATTGCAAAGTACGAGGCTTTAACCATAGGTCTCAAAGTTGCAACATAGTGGCGGATCATGGCACTAAAATTTTATGGGGACTCACAACTTATTATCAACCAAGTCAACGACGAGTACCAAACTAAGGATGATAAGTTGACACCATACAGGAAGTTAGTAGAGAGCCTCAAAGAATCATTCAATGATATCACCTTTGAGTAGATACCAAGGGCTAACTACTGAGCAGTTGACACCATGGAAATAATTGGATTCTTATTGGATATCTCTCACAATGTCTGAAAACATGAATTCTTGGTAGAGCAGCTTCCCGTACCCACATTTGAGGTACCATAGTCTGAATATGTGTGTGAACTCGTTGGTCCCAATGATCCTTGGTATCACAAAATCTACACCTACCTGAGAATAGGATTCCTCTCAGCTGACATAACTCGAAACCTCAAACGAGCCTTAATAAAAAATTCCACCTGTTTTGTCATCCTAGGAGAAACCATTTACCATAAGAGCATTGAAGGAACCCTATTGCATTGTTTAAATCCCGAGGAAACCATGACTGCTCGAACTGAGGTCCACAATGGAATTTGTGGTTCACACTTGAGTGGTATGACCTTAGCTAAGAAACTGCTGAGGACCAGCTATTACTAGCCAACAACGGAAACAGAGGCACATGAATTTGTCATAAGGTGTTTACAGTGCCAACAACATGGAAACCTTATTCATGCATTAGCTCAAGAGCTTCACCCTATTGTAACACCTCAGCCCTTTTCATAGTGGGGGCTTGATCTCATCGAAAAAATCACACCCACCTCATCCAACGGCCACAAATTCATCATCACCACCACATAGTAATTCACAAAGTGGGTTGAAGCAATTCCCATGACCTACATCACTGGAAAGTAGATATCCAAGTTCATCCTAAACTATTTCATTTGCCGATATGGTGTCCCTTAATCCATTATCTCTTATAATGGGACACCTTTCAAGAATCAGGATGTGCATGACCTTTTCCATAAATTCAATATCCAACATCAATTTTCCACTCCGTACTATCCACAAGGAAATGGCCAAGAAGAAGCTACTAATAAAACTATCTTGAAAATCCTTAAGAAAATAGTCAATGACTCTAGTTGTGACTGGCATCTGTAGCTAAATCCCGCCTTATGGGCTTACCGTACTAGCATTTGCATGCCAACAGGCGCCACCCCATTCTCCCTAGTCTACAAATCAAAATCTATCCTCCCAATCAAGATTGAGCTCCCATCATTAAGGATCTCACTGCAAAACCTCATTAAGGATCTCACTGCAGAACCTCATTACAAATGAGGAATATTGGGTATCAAGGTTAAATGAGCTCGAATTATTAGATCAACGACACATGGATGCCCTCAACCATCTACAAGTCTATCAGAACTACCTAAAGCACAACTACAATAAGAAGATTAGGAGACGCACCTTCCAAGTCGGCGAACTTGTGCCAAAAGAAAATCAGAAGAACATTCAAAATCCATAAAGCAAAGTAAAATTTTGGCCCAAATGGTTGGGACATTTCACCATCACAACAAGCTATATATCAAGGGCATATCAACTATCAACACCAGAAGGTGAGCCTCTGCAGGAGCCCCTAAACAACTGTCATCTCAAAAAGTTTTATGCCTAAAATCCTGCAAGGTATAGATCAAAAAAATACAAAAAAAATAGAAAATGTCCTGAAAAAATGGTCACCTAGATGAAATCCTGGTAAACAGGCATCTTGGTGACAATAAGAAAAATCCAAAAATACAAAAATCCAAAAAAAATAGAAAAAGGATTGAAAATAGTAAAGAAAAAAATCGTCCTCTATTGAAAACCACTTCGGTGGCACTTTGGACAAGTACCTTGGTGAAAACCTGGCAAACAGGCACTAAGTGTAAATAAAGCACTCTCCATCCACCAAGATCTTCACAGCCTATTCCGTACACTCACTTATCCATTATGTTCCATCCATCCTTCCACCATCCGTTTGCATCTGTACCATAGCCTGATCTTGTGTTTGTATCATGTTCCACCATTATACTATTTGGCATATTTATAAGGTCAATTTGTCTTTCCTTTATTGAAGTAGTCTATTGCATCACGTTGGTGGCATGTTCATGTAACTGCACATCGAATTGAATTCATGTATATTCTTGTGATCTTCCTAAACATAAAAAATTTAAAAAACATTAAGAAAATCCATCAAAAAACCAAAAATTCAAAAACATCCAAATCATTCAAAATCCAAATCATGTCAAAATCCAAAAAATCCAAAAATAGAGTCATCAACCGAACTACGTTGTCTCTGAGCTTGAACATAGGAAAGGTTGATCTTTGATCATCCCCCAAGACACATTTTAGGTCAATCCTTTAGGCGTCTGTTGCAATGGAAATCCGTTTTCCCATCTATTTCACACCCTAAGCCAGTCCTTTCGGCATCTATCGCAATGACAATCCGTTTACCCATTTATCTCATCATTGAGTCAAGTATGTCATTAGTTGAACTATGTGGTCTTTGCGTGTATAACGTAGGCAAGGCTAATCTATGGATCAGCTCCCGAGACCCCTAGGATAGGTCTTTAAGTCAGTCTCTTCCTCATAAATATCGAAAATCCAAAAACATTTGTAAAACATCTCAAAATTCCAAAACAACTTCAAAACATTAAAAAAAACCCAAAATGGTGCACCCATCTCACCTCGATTTCACTCGCAATAATCCTTGCTCATAATAAATCATCGCTTCCATCCTTTGGTAAGTTCAGTTAGAAGCAAGTCTAGTAGGTTCAAAAGTGAACACCTAATCGTCAAAGTCTCAAGTCTAGATTAGTAAGTTAGCAAGTTGATCAACTCGGAGTATCAATAGCTTATCATCCAACCAATCTCACCAAAACCCTGATCACAACATGTCCTAGGAATGCGACCTCCCTACGATGGACATCAGCATCAGGTATCACCATAGTTTAGTCCTGACTAGCCGTACAAAGAACATTAGCCTGTTTGTTTACTTTATCTTGGTCTTTGTTACACTTATCTTATTTCGTGCTCATTCCAAGGACCTCTCGATGATGTCTAAACAAAAATATTTAGTGAGAAAGGAATGGGGCAATGATTATTATCTTTTTATTTGTTGTGCTTGTTGGATATTCTTGTAAAATAACATCATCATGCGTGCCTTTTTTTTGCCTGTAGGGAGGATGTTTTAGGTGTCTTGTTGACCACATAAGAAGGTTTCCTTTTTATGTTTTGGCCCGAGATGTTTAGAATATCTGAACTGCATGTTGAATAAGGTTTCATTTGTCAAGTGTGAACAAGAGTACTCCTATTTGATTGACAAGTCAAAGTCCATCATACTAGGCACAACACCATCCTAGTTCTTAATACCTTGATGCATCTCACCTATGTGTGTTATCAAACATAAAGAAGGGTATGCTCTTTATCTTTCGCATCCTTGGATAATCAATACATCATCATCATTCATCATCATATCCAATAAAGTCTCGACAACTAGGGGACTTGTTGGATTTTTGCATCTTCTTGGAATTAGGGGTTGATCCCTCTCATTCTTCTACCCTCTTTTGCACTAACAATGCATCCATCCTGCATACATCCTACATCATGCATAATCACATCATATCATCATAGGACAACATTATCCATCTCATTTATCTCACATGCATTGCATAATCATTTAAGATGTTTAACATAATATGGATTTGTTATTCTAAGCATATTCCAAACATCTCATTTGCATCATCATTTAAGTTGTTTAGGATAATATAGATTTTTTATTCTAAGCATCTTAAAAACATCTCATTTGCATCATCATTTAAGTTGTTTAGGATAATATAGATTTGTTATTCTAAGCATCTTAAAAACATCTCATTTACATCATCATCATCATATAGATCAGTTAGTCATAGCCATCCATACATCCATTTTGAACCTCTTTATCACATGAACGACCTCAAATTGAATCTTTTCACTCGATCTCTCGAGGGGGCAATGTACTAACATACTTCTTTTCATAGGGGCATCCAAATTTTAAAAAAAAAAAATTAATTTCAATTTTGGTAGCATCATTCTTTAAACCAATACAATGAATACATTGCTTTAAAGAGGGGCAAAATGTAGACATGCAAAATTGACTCATGCATCTACCCACGCTTCGATTAACATCATTTCATCTATTAATTAAATAAATCAATTTAATTAATTCACTAAGGTCATCTCTTTAATTAAATAAATAGTTTTATTTGATTATCTCCTAAAGTTTCTTGATTTAATTAAATCACATGTATTTAATTAAATTACTAATGATCATTATCTCTTCTCATTTTGATTTATTGTAACCCACAAGTCTAAGTCAAAATGTCACAATCACCTAATTCCTCATTAAGTTAATCCAATCCTGATTAGTTTAATGTAAACCCATGTCCCATCCTCCAGCTTTTCCCACTTGCACAATAAATCATTTATTTTGATTTATTAAAACCTCTATTTTCCTCAAAAAAACATATTCCCAAGGAATATTCCCTCATTAACTCCCTTTGTTTGACTCTTTTTGTCCAAACAAATTCCCCTCAAATCTCTCAACCACATGCATTTAATGACATGTTTCAAATTTGAAACTCACCTAAATGCATTTATCTTGCACAACCATGGCCCATTCACATGGTTGCAAGTGGATCCTTCCTATTGGTTGAGGACTAATCCCACATTCCTCAATCTTGCCTCTTCTCTCCTCAATCTCACCTATAAATCCAAGACCTTCTTTCACCATTGACACAACACAACCTCATGCAAAGTTACTCTCTTCATATTGAGAGCTAATTTTGTCCATCATCATAGTATCATATTTTCATCATTTAGCTTGGCAAGGATTGGAAAAGGGCTCCTTCACATACTCAAGGTGCACCAATCCACCATAGAATAGGTATCTAATATACTTTTTTGTTTTTAATTAATTTAGTTTGTTATGTTGTTTATCAAACATGTTGGATTATTCTATAGAGATGTTGATTATTTTCCTTGTTTAAAATATTAACCATACTAAAGTGGGTGTGTGTTGAAGGTTTTCTAACAAAATACAAATTTCACCATCTACAATTCCCAAAAGGATAGTAGACACATTACTATATTTATCACGACAGAAAATTAACTACATATATCTTACCACTTAGCTATATGTTTTCCTAATTTTTCCGCTCACACCTCAATGGGATGACATAGAAATTATGTAAGGTAGCCGTGAAGAAGAGACTAAATCTCTCACTCTTTCTTAGTGGTTTAATGTTGTCTTAAATGGATGCTTACAAACCATTCTTTCCCCTTATGCCTCTAACTACAAGATTATCAACTTAGCAACTGTTGAGACTCATTCCTACAAATGAAATGAACTTGAAGCTACCTATTACAACTCAAAGAGAAAATACTTGCATACAGTCAAAATTATTGAGTGTCTCTAGTTTTCTTATATGCAGTCAAGCAACTATGTGATTTGATGGTTCTAAAATCTCTCCACAAGTTAAAATACTCTGCCCTCATCTTCCCTTTGAGTTTTTTTTGTTCAAAATAAGCAAGAAGGAATTCCATAATCAAGCACTCCATCCTACAGTTGGTATGTAGGTTTATTTTCTGATTTCCTAGTTTCTTAAATTATTTTCTTTATAGTAGCTTAAATTTATAAAAGAAAAATAGCCCTCAGCACTTGAACATGTGGTGACCTCTCCAAACAAATTATTGCAAGAACTTTAAATCAAGATTCCAAGGCCCAAATAAAATTTAACAAGGTTGAAACATAGAATGGTACTGCAAAATAGAAGGATTTCAAACTTGATTTTGTGAGGTCTTGAGTAGAAAAATGGAATGCCCTAGCCACCTAGCTCTAGACTCCTCTTCAAAAATCATCCACATTTCAACCACACCCTTTTGCTTCTTCTTCTTCTCTTTTCCCACAAATCCTCACTGCCAAATGAGACATTGCCAGCCTAGTTCAAGAAGAAATGGATAGGGTTTTTCATGGCATGTTGGTCAAAGCTTCTTCCTACCATTAGTAGCAGTTGCAGGGGTTGCCAAGCCTCTTAATGCCTCTGATTTCCTTCTCCTCACCAAGCTTCTTCATCCTTGGTCGAGATTGTGATAGCCTACTTGCACTATTGTCTTCCACTGCCTTCCTCTCCTGTGGAAGCATCTCCTTCCTTTTTCTGCATCCTTTTTTTTTCCATATTTTTCTGGTGAAAAACTTTATTTCTTTTATTCAATGGTTAGATGGAGTATGTTTATTCAATGCCCCTCCACATTGCATTTGATATAAATGACTAATGTTTTATTAGTCGTGGTTTTAACTCATTTTTATTTAATATTTCATAGCTCTTTAATTGTGGTTTATTATTATTATTTTCCCTATATCATGGTTTATCTAGCACTCAACTTCAAGGTTTTCAAATGAGAATTGATTTATTTAGGCGGTGTAATTTATTTAATTAGCCCATGCCTTTATAGTTGTATTTTATTTATTTTTAATTAGCTATGCAATAATTTATTTTATTTTATTTTTAGTATGCTATCTATTGCCATTCCTAATGAATTTTCCATATCATGTAGGATCCTTGATTTATTTGAAACTATTTAGATTATCTTAATGACTCTACCTAGTCAGAAATGAATAACTATGGGAATTATTATTTGTCTAAGGCCCTAGGTTTCAAATGAACCTCGGGTTGATGGAACTACAGGCATGGTTGGCTCTAGAATGACATACCAATTACCTTTCTCTCATCCTACGGAACCACATAATCTGCCTCACTTTGCACCCCTGGTACCTACATCCAACAACAACCCTCACACAAATACAACAACCAAATCATTACTCTATGTTAATCCAATATTTTAATACATTAAATTAAAGTAGCATAATAAGATTGATAAGCACACTTAATAAAAGTAACATCAAGGTTCATAGTTTTAATGCACACTCACGCACACACAGACACACTTATATATGTTCACATATTAATGTCTGAAGTTCCACCCTTAGTCCAAATTACATTGGGACTAGGGGTCATGCAAAATAATTATCAAGGTATTGAAGGGTTATGACAAATAGTTGGAAACATCTCTTAGAACATTGTGTTTGTTTACAACTAAATGAGCAATATGACTTTAAATGTATTATCTTAAACCAAAAATATGATTAGCTGCCAATTTTTTTTACCACAAAGAATAAAATATCAAAAAACGTAAGCTATGATTCTTTTGAAGTAAAAATGAATCTAACCCTAGATAAAACTCTGAAACTAGATTTGTTTGCATCTAAAATACCATGTTACAAAAGGAAGGAGACAAAGAACAACTACATTACTTCCACAATAATAAACATTCTAAGACATGAAGAAAATATAAAATAAAAATCACTATAAACCCTCAAAAAAGGATAATAAAAAACTCACTGTAACAAATGCAAATTGATCAACTTGTGATAATTCTACACCAAGGCTCTACTCTATAAGAGTAATCTTTTCTACACAAACACCTTTGAATATTCACACTTTTCAAGTTAATAAAAGACTTCTAATCCCGTTTAACTTAAATCATGGCATGACTCTATTCTTGGCTTGTCCTTCGTCTGTGATGTTTCATTCGTTAAATCCATCCACCATTTCTATGGGAAGGTATCTCGCTGCAACACACAAATAGGTATAGAAGAAACAACGCGTTAAAGCTAATACCGTTAATGCAATCAAATCTGAACGTGATGAACAGTACCAAGACAAGCATTACCGCAATTAAATGTGAATGTGAATTAAAACGTATAAAACTGATCCACTAAAAAGCTTTTGCATTCTTTTTCGTCACTTCCATTCATTATTTTCTCCGAAGACTTAACTTTTGCAGTATGAAAGGAGAAGACTCAACTGGACAGATTACGGCGACGATCTGTACGGCATTGGAATGTCCTCGTACTAATCGATCAAGTTTAGAATTGGAATTACAGTCCGCGCAGGTGTTTATCATAAAGTTGATTATGACATGTTCTCCCGTCAAAGGTCACTTTCACGTTTTGCAGAAAGATGAAAGGAAATGGACAAGTGAGGTTGTGGGTTCCTACATCCCCCCTTCCGACTTCTACGGACCAAAATATTAGACAAAAAATTGCTCTATGCTTGCTTAGTTTCGTACTACACGTCTTCTACCCAAGCGAAAACAGAACCATCCTACAATCAACGAGCTGATAATAATAATGAAGAAACCCACGTGATGAGACATAAATGTGCCAATTTTTCGAATTCCTTGAGACTACTTTAAGCACTAAAACTCGGAGATCAAATACATATGTTCGAAATCCAATCCAATTATGCGATAAAAGATTTTATGCATAAGATTTATCAGGCATCTAAGGAGACAAAATATAAATACTTCTACATGGGATTATCTTGGCTATACTTAGCTCAAATTAAGATGGATGAAGGAGCTAGTGTGATAAATGACGGAAATATAATTGGAAGTTATGCACGAATAATTTATTATTATTTAATTAAAAATTAAATTGTTTATTTGATGCTTGCTCTTTCAATTCTATATTCTAAAGTTTTGATTTTGACTGATTATATTAACTTGATTTGATATATAGAGTTCATTTGTATGAATTGCAAACACAATATTTATCTGAAAAAGTTTTTCACGCTTATCTTTTTGGTGATTAAATTTGTTAACATTGTGTTTAGGCTCTTTCTCTAGGAGCTTTTTTATTTGATAAATGAATAAATTCTCCTAAATCAAATTGTTTTGGGGAGTTGGTCTAACAATGATAGTAAATATAGAAGACAATATAGCCAAACATTTGGATGGTCTATATGAATACTTATAAATTTGATTATTTAGAATTATTCTACATGTAATTGAATATTCTTTTATATTTTATAGTTTCCAATTAATTGTACATTAAATGTATTTATAAACCTTAACATAACAATATGATGCACAAACACATAACATGCAAGTTCATAATAGCTAGTAGATGTGGGTAGGAAAATTTAAATTTAAATTATAAGTCATTTCTATCTAGCTCAACATTGAGGAAAATAAATTTTAAATCAAAAGAAAATAAACTCTGGAACTAAAATTATAATTTTGATGGAAGGATGGAATGAAATTTATGGAAGTAGCTACAAATCATCCTATAATAATATAAGTAAAAGTGGAAAAACTATTAGAATTGGTATAAAAAAAGTTGAATAAAGATAGATAGGAATTGAACTATTAACTAAACTATTAATAAGGGATTACTTGTTGATATATCATTCCATTAAAATATTCCATCAAGACAAACTTAAAATTAATTGAATAAGACATGAGTAAATACTAATTTCTTAAATTCACATTTTTTGAAATTCTTATGTGTGTGTAACATGAACATACTTTCTAAAGTATATGAAATTTTTCAAAAAAACTTGAAAAATAATTACACTCGAGCAAACTGATAATGTCTCTAAAAATTGTATCATAATTTCTTATGTGTTATCGTCAATATGTGTTTGTACCCAATCTTATTTTCTCAAAACTTTCCATACTTCATACTTCTACAACTCTTTGTTAATAGCCTATTAAAGTCACCTCTTACCAAGATTTCTTATATTCTTTTCTTAGGGTTTGGTTGTGCAAATTAGTCTAATATTGTTGATGCTACTTTGTGAAATTCCTAGTCTATTGGTCATCCACATACATTTATCCAAAATGACTTAATGTTAGCTTATCAAATAGAGACATTGCATTAGTCCAATAAGGTTAAGTGTTGGGATTATGTATGTCATTGATTATATCATTCTTGGATTTATGCATTTACTTGTGCTCCATTACATTGTTAATTCCTCATCTTCAAGCTTTATTGTGTTTTTTCTACATGTAGCTTTATCCTTAATTTGTAATGGCCTAAATCCTTACTTTATGATTAGTTAATATTTTATGGCATCCTTTTTATATCAAATTTCCCTTGTGGAATGCCTCTTATACATTGATTTAATTCACGAGTGACACCCTATAACCAATTACATCAAAATTTAGAGCATATATTTCATTCACATGCATGTATATTATTTTGTAAGCTAGTTTCTCTTACTAATAAATAGTATATGTACCATTTTCTTGGCATTATTTATTGCTTATCATATTTTTCTTCACCATCTGTAGAACATTATGGGAAATCTCTTAGTACATAATTTTATTTCACTCATTAAAAGTATGGATTGCATCCATCTCCCTCCTCTATTTTCAATATGATATTCCCAAATATGGTTGATAGTTATACCAATTCTCAGAGGTTTTTTGACTTAGCATTTATAGAATTTGTGTACTCCTTATGTGGTGCATCCCCATTGGTCCATGACGAGACTACATTGATCAATTACCTAGCACCAAATGTTTATAAATTTCCTTTTGGTCAATATTTTTTACTAGTTGACTTGGAATTACTTTTACATTTAATTAGACATTACTTTGTGGTCTCAACTAAATTTGTCATTTAATACATTTTCAATTGACATGTGAATAGTTGTAAAAGATAAATACTTTTGTAAACATAGAAGTATAAGAAATTATAATTATAATTGTTACCTAGATATCTTAATCCTAGCTATTATAAGCTAATGATATGATTAATATTTTTAAGTGACTAATGTAATTGCTGGTTAATGTCGTACAACCCCAACACCCAGCAAGATATTTTTCCATTAGCTTCACCTTCTTCCTTCTTTACTTGAAGTATCTTGTCTACTTCTCATTTATCCATAGTTGGAACCTACATCCATTGGGCTGCATTGATCTCATTCATTACCTTTTGCACAGAAAGATCTGAAATAATATCGACCAACAAAAAAATTCTATGTTATAGCCATATGATCCCATTTTATTTTCAAGTTAGTCCAATGCCACTTGCATGAAATTACCTTTTTCTCAAATAATTCATCTAGAACCATTCTTTGAAAATTCATGCGCACTACATCAAAAAAATAAGATTGGATTTATTCTTGAGGATTTTGTAACTCATAAAATGTATTATCAGTATTTTATTTCACAACACAGAAATGGATTTAGCAAAATAATTGCACAAAGACATTATCCTTTGTTTTCATCTCAACACAGATATCTAAATGTTCAAGGCATGTTGAAAAAGTGCGAACAATCCATTCTCCGACACAAAAATTGACAAAGTGCAAGTTTGGCTCTGCAAGCATTACAAACCAACCCCACTTCTCAATAATTCCCACAATTGCCTAACGAATGCCTTCAGGCATAATGCTTCAAAATATCATTGTTTTTAAATGACCCTCAAATCTGCATAATGATTAATATTCCACTTAATATTTACTCACACACTTCAGTTTAATGAAATCATGATGGTTTAAACATCTAAGAATTAGAAGAGATCATTGACCATTTGAATCAATTAATGGTGACACCAAAAATAGTAAAAAGAAATGAAAGCAAACATAAATCCACGATAGGAAAACTATGGCGCAACTACTAGATGAAAGCAACGGTAATTTGTCTTTAAAATATCCTTTGGCAAATTTTAAAAATAAATTGTACGAGTCAGCAGAAAATGGTAGAGATTTTCCGTTGAAACAGGTCTGTCAAATTGTAGGTTGTTGCTGGCAGCTGCAAATTCCTTAGCTGTCAATGCAACCGACTCTTCCCTCTTTCTCAATCTGTACTCTTGCATGATCATCGCTTTCCTTCTTGACTCAACTGGAAATTGCCTTAAAAAATACGGTCTCCGCTATGACAATTTGTATGATCAATCCTTTGATTTGGACTTACATGAAGCCCTCATTTTCTTGCCGTGGGAGGTAGTGGACGCTCATAAACAACACATTAAGCATGGGATAGATGCCCAAAGGAAGCATGAGTACCCGCATAAAGAATTGTAGGTGGTGGAAACTGAAATGTAAGTCTGTAATTGTTTCCACAGACCTACACCTCACCATTACCAAAATGGTCATTCATTCATATCAACAACTTTGTCCAATTATCCATATCAATAACTGTTTCCAATGCATGAACTTTTGATCTTAGGCCCAAAGATTTAATATCTCCAATACCAAATTGAAGACGAAAATAAAGTTGATTTATTTATTCGATGAACTGGAGCTGCATTTACACAAGATTAAGTGCAATTGCTAACTATATAACCACCTATAACTACATAACAATCATAACCATGTATGCTATGTAACAAAAGAATGTAATATGAAACCTGAAACCTATGCTAACAATTGTTAGGATTCTTCTAACTCCCACTTCGGCTAATTTAAATTTTGTGGGCATTGTCAAAGAATGTTGTCAATCTAATTTATAACAATCAAGATGTTCATTCTCAAGGCTCTCTACATCTTATAAGAAAATATCATGTCTAGTGAGATTTCCCATGGTCTTTTAACTACAACTTTGCTTCTTCAATACTTTTTAGTGGTGGGAATACAAGCAAGTCAAATTCTAGAAAATTCCCTCGACTAGTTCTTGATGTTTCTCCTATTCATGTTATTAATAAAGATAATTAAGATAAAAGCATTAAATATGCCAAGGAGGGATAGGACCCTCACATGGACACTTTAGATCCTATGGTGTATGAAAAACATTGAATGATCAAGATCCTCCTCCTCCCTCTACTCTAGCTCTCACTACTCGACAAATTTTTTATAATATTATAACGTTCTCTATTCTTATTTGTAGCCTCATTTTACCTTTAAGGGTGCCAATATTTCCCTTCAACTTTTGTTTGTGAACATGTGATACTATTTTATAAATGATAATATAAACACTATACACTAGAAAAAAATTACTTTTTTTTTTTTTAAATTAACTAAGTAAAAGTACAAACTATACATTCTATAATTGAAGGAGATTCTATTCATTAGAGAAAAAAAAAAACTTTTAGTTTTTTAAAATTAAGTAAATAAAATTACAAATACATACATTGTATAATTGAAGGAGATTGAAGGGTTCCATGCTTTCCATGTTTTAAAATATTATATAAATACCAGCCAATGATAAATTACAAATGGAAAAAATATTGTAAATAGGATTAAAGATAGTAAATATGTGTACATTTTTAATGTTTTTTATTTTATTTTAATACATAAAATTAAAATATGAAATAAATATAATATAATTTTAATTTTAATTTACTTGAAAAATAACATTAGACATATTGTTTTATTATAAATATTATAAAAAAATTAAAATCATTTTACTTCAAAAATAATATTTATTTTTCTTTATTATAAATTAATTTTATCCATGCAAATTATTATATTAATGGATTAGTAATATTACATTATATATATATGTGATTTAATGGTATTGATTGTAAGATTATATATTAATATTTGAATAATTGTCCAACTTCTTCTCTCTATCTTTCTATTTGAGAGTATTGGTTAAAATTAGAGATGATGTATTTCAAAAAGATCATAATTGAGATTTAAATTTGCTAGTCATATCATTTTTGCATTAACAAGTGTAACTCTCAATATTTTTATCATTAGACTAACCAACAATATAAATTTGGAAGAACCCTCAAGAAAGCTTTAAGAAAAACTTTCTAATAAAAATTAAAATCCATATTTTTATCTTGGTGGAAACAATTTTCTAGATGAAGACACTAATAATATAATCTACATAGCAATGTTTCTTAGAAATCTTAATCCAATCTTAATCTTGATCTTAATGGGTGAACTATTTTATTGGAGTGAAGAGTTTTTACATTTTTTACAACAATACATATAAGACTCATCATTGATAAAATAGAACTACATACTCAAAAGAAAAAAAACTTTAATTATTTTAGATAACCATTGTAAGTAAATTTCTATACATCTATCACTTATCTAATTTTCCATGTTCATACACTCTTGAACAATTACCATATCAAATTTTTACTACTTTCATACTTACACTTATTCCCCCACACTCACTATCAACTACAATTTAACCCGTAATTGACAATTACTTATCCCAGCTAAAATTAGTTTTCTGAAAATAGGGCGAATATTTAGGATGAAACTAATTAATTAATGTTTATTAGAAAAAAGAAAAAAAACTAAAAATTTGTGGTTGGTCTATAATTTTGACTATCCGTAAACCCATTAGAAGCGCAATTGCTAGTTTCAATCTTTTTCCTGTGGTCCTTGACGGTGACGAAATTTCTCCGTGAAGCTCAATTTCCGGCCATGTTCTTCTCACGCTTACGCGGTTTCAGTTCCTCTATTAATATTCAGAAAAACTTATTTTTCATTGTGTCTAGTACATGTATATGCTTCTCCTATCTCTGCTGATTAACTCAGTAAATACGAAGAGCCACAATATGGAAATGGGAAGATACGGTCCATTAGCATATATGCTCTTCGCTCTTACTGTAATAACTATAGTTCCCAACTGTTGCGAGTGCACTGCTGGTAGGGGAGATAGTCTTTCCTTGGGTGCCTCGTTAACAGGAAATCAGACAATAATTTCGAAGAATGGAACGTTTGAGTTGGGATTCTTCAGCCCAGATGGAACCGATAACTGGTATATTGGCATCTGGTATGGCAAAGTAGCAGAGAAGACGATCGTTTGGGTTGCTAACAGAGAGAGACCCACAAAGAAGAGGCCCGGCGTTTTGATGATGTCCAGACAAGGTTATCTGGGACTGTTTGACGCCGAGAATGTGTCTCTTTGGTCGGCCAACATCTCGAACAAGGCTTCCTGGGCTATCATATTAGATTCTGGCAATTTTTTAATGGTGAGCGATCGCAATAAATCTGAGACTGTTTGGCAGAGTTTCGACCATCCCGTCGATACCTGGTTACCTGGGATGAAGGTTGGTGCAAAGAAAGAGTTAGTCTGTTGGAATAATTCATTGGATCCAGCTCCCGGGCTTTTTTCTAAACAGATGGATCCGTCAGGGATCAGCCAATTTGTGCTAAGATGGAACAATTCTGTACAGTATTGGGAGAGCGGAATCTGGGATGGTAAACGATTCAGTAGAATTCCGGAAATGACATTGAAAGGCTCCTTCAAGTACAGCGTTGAAAATACCAGCTCTGGTTTTTATATCAGTTATTCACAGACGCCTGCTATGAATGCGCTCACACGTTTCGTCCTACACAATTCCGGAGTATTGCAATTATATATTTTGTTTGATAAAACTAAATGGAGTCTGGTCTGGTCTCAACCAACAGAACAATGCAGCGTGTATAATGTCTGTGGCGCTTACGGAAGCTGCAACTCCAATAACGTTCAGTTGTGCAGCTGCCTGGATGGCTTCATCCCCGGAGATAATCGCTCCTGGAATTTGCAGGATTGGTCCTCAAGTGGCTGTTTTCGACAGAGTCCGTTAAGCTGCGATTCCAAAACTGGCAGCTCGGATAGATTCATGGACTACAGCGTAACGTTGCCTGTTAATCGGGCTTTCTCATACCCTGCAACGTCAAATGAAGATTGCGAGAAGGCGTGCCTCCAGAACTGTTCCTGCACTGCGTTTACTTTCATTCTGCCTTCAGGGCCCTGCCAAATATGGTCCGGGAATCTGTTAAATATGCACAGTTCTCCATCAAAAAGCAATTCAGATGTCTTTATTCGACTAGCTGCCTCTGCAACTTCAATGTTTGATCATCAGCCGTCCTCCTCCAAACGGAAAACAAGGGTCAGTATTGTGGGTGCCGTGTTTGGTATTGTTGGTACTCTCACAATTGCTTTGTGTATCTTTTCATTTTCAATGTGGCGAAGGCATCGGCTGCGATCGTTGCAAATGCGTGAAGATTCATCCAACTACTTCCTTAGAAGGTTTAGTTACAAGGAACTGAAGATTGCAACCAGGAATTTCAGGTCTAAGTTGGGGAGCGGTGGATTCGGTTCAGTGTTCAAAGGAACCCTAACAGACGGCACTCTTGTCGCCGTAAAAAAGCTGGAGGGTTCAAGAGAAGACGACAAGCAATTCCGAGCAGAAATCAATTCGCTTGGAGACATACAACATGTTAATTTGGTAAGGCTTCGAGGATTTTGTGCAGAAGGACCTCAAAGACTACTGGTTTACGATTACATGCCCAATGGCTCTCTCAATTCTTTACTGTTCAGTAGCAATTCCGAAACTAAACGTGAGGTACTCGACTGGAAGACCCGATTTCAGATCGCGCTAGGCACTGCAAGAGCGTTACTTTATCTCCACGAAGAATGCAGAGATCGCATCATTCACAACGATGTTAAGCCTGAAAATATTCTCTTGGACAGCGAATATTCCCCAAAGCTGGCTGATTTTGGCATGGCAAAGCTTGTAGGTAGAGATTTCAGCCGGGTCCTCACCACTACGAGAGGAACAAGAGGGTACTTGGCTCCAGAGTGGCTCTCAGGTCTTCCCATCACTCCCAAGGTTGACGTGTACAGCTATGGTAGGACTCTCTTGGAAATCGTTTCTGGCCGAAGAAATCTGGACATGAGCGTACAGGATCCAGAAAAGCAATACTTCCCCTCGTGGGCCGCAGCTCAAATTTATCAGGGCAACACAATTAATATCGTGGAGGAAGGCCTTGTACTTGCAGAGGAGGCGGATATAGAAGAGGCGAAAAGAGCTATTGTCGTTGGGATGCAATGTATTGAAGAGGATGAGAATATGAGGCCAAGCATGGGGCAACTGGTGCGGATGCTGGAAGGGATGATGGAGCTTCGAATTCCGCAGAGATCAAGCGATAGCGATAGCGATGGTGATGTTATTGCTTGCAATAATAAGTCAGAATGCATCATAGTGAAGTAGGAGCAAGGTTAAATCTTTTTCTGTGTATGAATCATTTTACTTTCGAGATAAGTGGAATCGTTGCGAGTCTTCTGTAATGTTTAAAAATAAATATTATGCTAGTGAGATTTACATGTGATTGTTTGTTTCAGTACCAGCAAGACATTTTTTATGTATTTGTTTCATTTTTCATTGTTTCACTGTCTCCTTATTATTGTCCATTTTCTTACGTACGATGGTATCCGAGGAAATTTGGATCTTTTGGAATTTTGTGTTGCATTTAATACAAACTTTTTATCTTATTGAAATCCAAAATATCTCGCACATTTAAGGGTTAAATATTTACGCAAAATTCGCACACTTAAGTCATTCTATATTCTGGAACATTTCACACCCAAAAAGTTGCTATCTGAATATAAGGTTGACTTTTTATATAACGAGGCCATCAAATTTGGATTAAGCTTAATCTCCTCAAGAGTTTAAACAAGTGAGATATTTCATGTTCATATTTAATATTGAAAAGAGTTAATTTGATGTCTAAGATCAAATGAGTGATTCTAATTAGGCAACAATGAGAAGGCAGTTTTTTTTCTTACTAAAAGGGGTGGGAGAAGATACAGATAAAAATAGATTTATTTATTAATTTTTTTTTTCTTCTAGTCAATAGGAAATATGTATTATATGTTAATGTCTCAATATAGAGGTTTTTGATTACTTCAATTCATATTTTCTTCAAGTATTTGTTGTATTTCAAATGGAAAGAGAAACTCTTTATAGAAATCATAGCTTCAATTGGAAAACGTTAAAATAAACTTGGTTTTTCATGCAATTAACATGTAAAAATCAAATAATTTAAAATAAAATTCTAAAAGTATTTGTTTGCAAATTGTTAGTTCACGTTATAATGAACTGAGTTGCATGGAAATATAGACCATCACTTAACATACTCCCCTTGATGCTAAGTGGACTTAAAAAATGATCTCGAAGTGTTAAAAACCAAGCATTTGCAACTCATTGTGCAACATTATCATCACTATTGTACCTAGTGTTACAAACCCACTTATTTCTAATATACTCCTTGTAGAAGTCAAGTAGCCATTTACTTATTTCTCTCCTTCTTGAGAGATCGCAATGTTTCCCTTTATTTTCTCTAAAATGGATAATAGAGAAGACTCATAGTTTAAAATTTCATGACATGATGTAGGGTGTCAAGTAAATTTGAGCACTTTTATGTATTTTTAATTATCTCTTCTATCGACCACTATGTACATTGTGGTAGTTTAAAATTTTGATTTTTTGACCATTTAAGGGAGAAAAATAACTAGTTGCAAGAATATTAATGAATAATTACCCATTTATGATAGGATTTTGAGCATTGCACTTACACTATCAGGAAAAGGGACAAAAATTTTCTCCTTCATAGGGTGATCCCACAATACTGCTTTACAATTTTTGGCCAAATTGGACATTGAACTGATTTTTTCTAACTAAATCTTCACTTTCAAACACCTATAGCAGCTAAACCGTGAGGAATTTGAAGATGATGCAAACTGGTGATTTTTGAAATTTTGTATATAGATTCTAAATATATTTTTTTGAAAATTTTTGGAATAAAATTGCACTTCTTTTTCCATCTCCTTCAAAAACTAGTTATTTTTGCAAACATCATTTTTAAGGAGTGATGCTCACTTTATAAAACATAACTTTTTTCCATGAAGGATAATTTATTTATTTATTTTTAATTTAGATTTGTAACTATGATATCTAGTGCTTCCAATTGGTTTGATAGTGTTTTATTGATTATTTTTTCCTTAGTCAAGTTTTGAAGTCAAACCAATTACAATTCAGACATAGGAAGACCATATAACACATAACTTTTTTTGTATGTATCGAAATTAAATTTTAATTTTTTTGTTGGATCACAGACTTAAATATCTGGTGCACTCATATTTTTTTTATTTTTTTTGATAATTTTCTATTTTTCCATATGTGTGGAACACAAAGCTTGATTTTTGGTGAAAAGACTACATTCACAAGAAATAAAAAATAAATATAATAATAAAATTAAATTTATTTAAAATTATAATTTTTGTGAAGCATATAATAAGGACTGCATACTTAAATAAATAAATTTTAAATTAATTCATTTGATCCCCAAAAGGGTAAATCAAAAGTGGTTTTTTATCAACATTTTGATAGGTGTAAAGGAGACTTTGTTATAGGTATGGTTTAAAACTAGTGGGGTTCTTTCAAAGGGGGTTTGATCTAAGGTGGTTTGACCAAATCTTCTTCAATTGGAATCCTTAAAATGGAACTTTTTAAGGCTTAAATCATTATATTTTCTAAAAATGTGTGATTTCAGCAAAAATCAAAATCTCCCAAAAATTGTAAACCAACTTTGTGAGATCACCCCATAATTGATAACGAAGGGAGAAGAGGTGGAAACTAGTCCAACAATGTTGCTAGGAAATGAAAAATAATATTTGGAGGTTAAGCATTATTTTTTTTGGATTAGTTTGCAAGGTGCTATAGGAAGATGCAGCCATAAAAATTATTGACATGCCTTTAGAAGTAAAGGGGTGGCTAGAATAATGTAATGAAATTATATCCAAATAGTTAATTAAAGGATTAAAATCCATGAGGAGCATTATTTAACATATTGATTTGATTATAGGGTAAATTTTTCTCAACAAGGTTTATCATAGATTAAAATCTATAAGATGATATAATATGAATTTTGGGCACTAATTATAAAGAAAAAAAAAAGGCAAAGATTCTATTTTTGTGGTTGTTGATAGTTTTTTTCTTGAATATATAATTTTATACATTTTAAAAAGACTCATGATGTCATGCATGTTTTGAATTTAATTTTTATGAAGGTCGTTAGATTACATGTCTTAACAATAACTATAATTTTAAAAAATATGTGATACTAACTTCATAAGATATATTTGGAGGATAGTTTGGAAAAAAAATGTATTTATTTAAATGTTAAATTTATATATCATCCTCAAACAGATGATACAATAAAGTTGTTAAATAGAGTTTCAAAAATTTGTTAAGATGTTTTGTTTGTGGCATGCCTAAGCAATGATATTTGATGTTATTGGAAGCTAAATTTGTATACAGTGATTCAATAAATAAAA
Source organism: Sequoiadendron giganteum (assembly GCA_007115665.2). Taxonomy (NCBI): domain Eukaryota; kingdom Viridiplantae; phylum Streptophyta; class Pinopsida; order Cupressales; family Cupressaceae; genus Sequoiadendron; species Sequoiadendron giganteum. The sequence goes on along the minus strand of CM021105.1, from coordinate 108,460,659 downwards.
GAACATGTAAGAGTCTATTCCAAATTTTTTATAGATATAGTCATAGGGGTATTTCATGTTAGGATTTTCATCAAAGATCATGATAGTAAAAAGATTGTGCTTCCATAAAGATACACTTGCAAAAAATATGCCTAATCTTCCATTATAAAAATGATATGGATAAAAGAGTTGATTTGATTAAAATATGATCTTTCCTATATAGGAAAGGATGAGACAATCTACCTATGAGGTTATTAGACATGTTCCCCATGAAGTGGCACAAAAGAGTAGATAAGTGTCCAATAGGTGTCAACCTTAGGAACACTTGGAGTGTGCAAAGCAACAACCTCCATGACCAAGTCATCAACCTTGTATGCCAAGTGTTGAGTGACCTTTGAGGTGAGATGGAAATAATTCCAACCTTAAAAATTTATGTGCATAAGGTTAAAATAATAGCTTGGTAACTTCTATAGGTCTATAAGGTTACAGATTCAGTTAGACAATAAATTATCTAACGTCGTCAACCTAAGTAAAATTAAGTATAGTGAATAGATTAATTATTCATGCTAACATTTCAAAATTAAAGGAGCTTCCAAAGACTAAGTGTTAGGAATCAAGTGTTGGAGGATTTTTTTTTAAAACACATGCATACTTTGTACCAACAAGTAAGTGAAATAATCACTTGGAGTAGCCAACAATATAGAGAAAAAATAAAATTTAAGAGGAAAGAAAGTAATATTAAAGTGGGAAATATGACATCAGCACATCTATAGAAGGAAATATTTCCAATCCATACCTATAACAAATTCAAGTGGAAGAAGATTGGACCATGTAAAATTATCAAAAAGTTTTCATCAAATACTTATGAGTTGGAGCTACCTACATGTTTAAAAAATTCTTCAAATTTTATTTTTTATAATATGTACACTTACTATGAACTAGAGGAATTGTAGTAAGAAGAGAAAGAGAAAAAACCACTAGATAAATGGATGCAAAAAATAATTAAGATCAAATACATTTTAGATTCTTTAGTCGTTACAAAGCTTGAGGGTAAACAATATAGTGAGTATTTGGTGAAATGGAAGAATATACTACTGGAGGATACTACTTGGTTAAGCATATTAGAGGATAATTCATTCTAGTTTATCCTACTATAACAATATTGTTATAAAACCTATAGCAGACAATTTATTACCTAAGACAATTATATTATTCCTACAAAAACTATTATGTAACTTGTAACAACCAAAATTTTGACCTATAGAAATATAGAATTTAATTAGTGAGAAAGGAATCACAATTATTTTGTACCTTGATAGTTTGATGTAGGGGCACCATGTAATTTTGAGTGATCCATTATTTTATGATCATTGCTATTATGAGTAGAAAATTTTTGAGTGCTTCGTTATTTTATTCTATTATAATCACCACTATATACATTATGAAACTTTAAAATTTTACTTTCAAGCTATTTGAGGGATAAACTACATACTTGTATGCATATTAATGAACAAAAAAATAGAAAAGTAGAGAGGAGGAAATTTGAGTATAAAATATGAACCTATAAAGGAGTAGTTACAAATTTTTAATGGGATTTTGAGCACTACACATTTTACGTAGGATTTTGTTAGAAGCTTCAAGAATTTTTAATGGACTTTGGAGAATTATAAAGGACAAAGAAAACAAGATAAAAGAAAGAAGAACATAGGAAGAAGAAGAATAAATAATTTAGGAACAATAAGGGGAAATCCTAGAAAAAGCACAAAGGAAAATATAGAGGAGCAAAGGAGCACATGACTAACATTTAATAAAAAATAAGGGTAAGGGAAACTCACATTTGGCCTAATATTATAAAGAGAAGAAAAAATGTGTAAATAATTGTAAATTATGTCGTAAATTTAATAAAATGTTACCTTTTAAATATATATATATATATTTTTTAGGACAATGTTTTCTTGTGAATGATAAATTTTAATGAGTTTTGTTGATCTATAAAGTGATTTTTTTTGGATGTGAGTATTTGGTTATTATGTGAATTTTATGGTCAAACCTTTATAACATAAGGCTCAATTTTATAAAATAGAGATATATGTTCTTGTAGCAACTCATTTTTAACCTGAAACTTAGTTATATTTTATTACATTATAGTTTTGTTCCACATATAGCTAAAGATATGTCCTTAAACACAAGTTTCATACATTTAAAGAGGTTGTGATGGATGCTAATAACAACACAATGTCCCTTCTCCACCTACTAGCTATAGTTTGGTATTATTTTGAGCACCTACAACAAGGTGGGTTCTATCATGACACCCTAATTTTAGTCATCATATGGAATCATTAGGCACCTAACTCAAAATTTCAAAACTTATTTGACTAGTATTTTTATTGACATGTAATCTTTGCAAAAGAAATTGAACATACTTGTAACCTTTCTCTAATTGTGTATGAAAATCCATCAATAAATAATTTGTATACTATTGAGTAGGAAAAGTGATCCTAGATCCAATTATTATAACTATGATTATCTCCTATTCACTTGAGTAAACATTAAACATAAATTATCTAGTGTTTTATGATTGACTCGATGTTGTAAGAGAGAGAAAACCTCCTACAATTTGTTTTTATTTGTGAGGATGATAAGTCTAATGTGTGATTTGAAAAGATTATTTGACATACAACCCTAGAGCTAAAAATATAATTTAATAAATAGATGAAAATAGAAAGTTACAAATAAACTTGAGATCTAAGACTAAGATACAAAGAGGAGCCTGTGACAAAAATTTGATGTTTAAATTTGCTGGTCTAGGGCATGATGCACCTTATATTGAACTCTTGGTTTATTGAACCTCAAAATTCTGCACTATGGATTGAGGTTTGCATTATATTTCTTGAGAATATCACCTATTGAAACCTCCAAATCTGACCTACACACATGAATATAAGGGGAAATGTTGTACTATATAGTGGTTTCTTGAGTCAAACCATATGTTGGTGTTTCTACCTCTATGTATAGTGATTGATGATGATCGAGAGGGAATTCCCTAGGCAAGACAAAGGCTAAAACAAGAATAATTGACTAAAATTGATAAATGAAAAATAATAATGTTTTGATGTGAAAAACATTGAAGAAGAGTGAATCACCAAAAATAAAGAAGGGAAAGAGGATTCCCCAATAGGCTCCTAAGCTTTTTCACCTAGGAGCTTGGTTGAAAGAATGACTGTCTTTCATACTAATGTATTTTTCATGTTCATTCAAGGGGGTTAGGGACTTAAAGTGATGTGTGTGGAATGCCTTAAATGCTAGAAATGGAAAAAATATTCAATCTATTGAATATAAACTATTGAAATGCAAAGTGCTGGAAAACACATTGAGATATGTAAATGAACTAAGAAATGTAAAAAAACTGTACAAAAACATATGAAATTAAAGTTGTGCATCTAGAGGCTAGAGAGGGAAGTATTGGAGGCCTGAAAACTTAGAAAAACTAATGCAGAAACTAAGAAGGACACTTATGCCATTCTAGGCAGCCTAGTAATTTTTGTGTGAAAGTTTGCTAGAGCCTGTTTCTACCAAAAGGGTACTTTGATTTATAGAAAACCATAAAATTCATGTATGGTGGGACTAGGTTGCCACTAATGGTACCTATTCCCTTTCAGCCTTTTGGGAAGTCTAAAACTAGAATCTGGAGGTCTTGATTTGCACTTCTTTCTCGAGGTATTCAGATCTAAAACTTTGATTCTTGGCCTATAAGAGAATTTTAATGGATGTTTTTTCCTATCCAACAAGGAGGTTTCATCAATAGGATTTCAATCCACTCTTCAATTATTTCCAATCTTCCAAGATACAAAAATCTACAAACACACAAAGAGAGAGAAGGAAATTTTGAGTGTTAGTGTATGGGGCTTGCCGCCCCTTTGTAGATAATTAAATCTAATGAAGAAAAAAGATAAGAAAGCATGAAATTTAAAGTAATGGATTTAGTACCTTTTCATGATGTGAGATCTTGAGTTGCAGTAATGGAGGATTCAACACTTGAGTGCTTTAGCAAAGATGTCTTATTGACCTAGAATACAAAACCCTAGTTTGCTTGAGAAGAGAGGTGGATGGGTGCTTGAGTGAATGGAATAGTTAGCGTTTGAAATGAATGAAATTAGAATAGAGTGAAAAATATGAGAAAAATCCTTATTTATATAATTTATGCCCTAATTTCCTCAAAACAACACCACACAGACCGACCTTAGGGTTTTAGAGATAAAATTTTGAAACAAATTTAAGTTAATTTTAAATTTTTATGCCACATGGGACTAGGTCACCCATGGTGGCAACCTATTCCACCTAGGAAAATTTGAGTGGTTGTTGGGGATTTAAGTGTGATTTTTTTTTTGGGGGGGGGATTGTCTCACAAAACACACTGAAGTAAGGCTTGTATGCACATTAAGGGGTCATTATGCCATGACAAAGGGTTAATTTAGATATGACAAGCCTAGGAAAGTGTGAATTTTTTTTACAACACCTTACAAATCTTTGAAACAAGGCTTGGAAAGGGGTAAAAAGAGGTTGAAAAGGGTCCAAAATCCATAGGCAAGGGCTCAAATGAGCAAAAAGTGTCAAAGGCTACACTTTTTGGTGACACATTTAGCCCCCACTTTAGTGAGAGTATGAACTTGTTTCAAAATCACGCTAAAGTAACCACATGGAGATGGTGAAGAATGTGGAAGAAGAAGAAGGAAGCCAAGCCCCCAGGATTCAAGATGCTAAGTCAACTTGACATCAATGTTGTTACATCCCAAATTGTGAGGTTTCTATTTACGATTGCTAGATGCGATAAAAGTGAATGTGATGTTAATTATTGAGATGAATTAATGATGTATTTACCTTGTTATCAATATGAATTTTATATCACTTGATTTTGTTTCATTTGATGTTGTCACAGTTGATGTTATTCATGGTGAAGTACTGCATATATGAATAGATAGTTACTGAAGTATACTTATTCTAACTTTAAAGATGTTTATATATGTGATGCTACTAAAGGTATGTGCTAGTGGTTGTAGGAAAAGGTTCATTCTCCAGGGGGAGGGGAAGTATCACTCAGGAGAGGAGCTTGGTTGTTTAACTAGTAATGTGAACTATCTGAGTTTACACAAACTTCACCTTAGAGTGAGTAACTGAGTCAGTTGAGCTAGATAAGTCATCGATAGTCATAAACTGACATTACGAGTCATATCTTCTTTTGTACCTTTTGTAAGTGATGTTTTTCTATTAATTGTCTCATGGTATTTAGTTCATTTCAATGAATCGTATTTGAATGCAAGTAATTAGGCAGGGTATATATATATACATCTATATATTATATACACATATGTGTATATCAAAATATATATGGACATATGTATATACACCACCTATTAGATATATGATATTAATAATATTATATTATTATTTCCTATTGATTTACATCTACACGTATATGTATATATGTATAGATACATATATAGACATATCGAAAATAACAAATTGGCTTATGATATGTTTGCAGGAGTTATATATGCATATATATATATGCAAAAACGTAAAATAGACATCATACATCTCGCTCTAACTAACATTGAATTCTCCTATTAATCAATTAAATTTTTTTATTGATTAATTCCCTAACTTCATCATGCTTAATTAAATAAATCAAATTATTTCATTAAGTCCTTAAGTTCTTCTGATTTGATTTAATAAATCGGAATGATTTAAATCATCTATCAAACCCCTAAAATCCTCCAAGTTAATTAATATAAATTAATTAACCTCTAATCATAATCACTCATTCTATAACTTTTTACTCAACTTGAGTCAAATCTAAGCTCTCAACTAACCCACCCACTTGCACCAATAAATCATTTCTTTGATTTATTAATTCTTTTAATTACTTTCAAAAGGGCATCAAGATGGAATATTCTGTCAATTTGAATCTTCCCTCCAAAGGACTTGTCCCTTCCAACAAAGCATTAAATTCTCTTACACATCTCTTACACAAGTCAACTTAGCATTTAATGCACCTTTTATCTCCCCTAAACATGTCATTTCAACAAAACTCAAATTTGAAATTGGCACATTGGCCAAAACTTGCACATTCCTCATCCTCTCAAATCTTGACAAGTGGCATCTTGTCATTGGCTTATGAATGATCCCACATTCATCAAAATCTCTCAATTTCCTAACCTTGAATCTATAAAACCAAGGCATTTCAACACCACAACTACAACACAATTGGAGGACAACACATTTTATGCAAAGTTACTCTTTACATGTGAGAACTAATTTTGTCCATTTCATCACTTGCTTATTAGGGATTGGGAAAGGGCTCTATTATCTATGGGATTGGCAAGGAACATCTAAGATACTCATGATTGGAAGAAAGTGTCTCTATACTCCTATACACTTTATATGGATAATTTAGATAACCATGTTATTTCTATTTGAAATATATCCATGTCATAAAATAACTTGACACTAAAGCTTACTATGCTAAGAAATCTATGGACGAAAAAAGGTTTACCTATTTAAGCCATAGAAATAGAGTGAAAGATAAGGTAGGATGTGATTTTATGAGAACCACAAAAAAATCTCTTAATGAGAATGATTAGATCACTTGATCACTACCTTACTTTGGAATAAAACATTGGGTTAAGGAATAACCTAATTGGGACAAGATGTTCATTCAAATAAAAAGAGAGACAATAGGATAGGACTTAACCTATTGAGTTGGGTTATGTACTAGATTACTCTTAAACACATATAAGTTGGAAATTGTTGGTATGTGGTGACTGATCATGCTATACTATACACTTTTTAGTACTGTACACTCTTCATATATCCTCACCGAAAAAGAAAAAGGCTGACTTTGTAAACCCTAATTTCTGGAAGCTTCTAAAAGCTTGTTATAAGCAATTCGGATGGAGAGTTATACCATGGCATTTTTCGTGACATTGTAATAAGTTTTGCACTGGAAAATAGAATCATTGGATGGCTACGGTTTTGTGGATATAGCCTAGATTGGGTGAACCACGTTAAATTCTTTGTGTTGTCTTCTATGTGTGTTTTATTATTCTATTTTATTGTTCAAATTTGCATTTAACTTGATATATATCTGTCGTGTAACCCTAACAAGTGGTATTAGAGCGGGTTGTTTTGATTATCTTTTGTAGGAAAGTCTCAAGGTTGAGTGGGAGTCTCACGGTTAAGTGGGAGCAATGGCAGATGAGGGTAATTTGAAGGTTGAGAATTTCAATGGGACGAACTATCAGTTATGGAAGATGTAGATGGAGGACTACCTCTATCAAAAGAATTTATGGCAGCCACTGGAGGGGAAAACCAAGAAGCCCACAACATTGTCGGATAAGGTCTATGATATTTTGGACAGAAAGGCACTTGGTAGTATTCATTTATGACTGGCACAATCGATGGCATTCAATATTACAACAACAAAGACAACTCAAGATTTGATGGAAACCCTAGTGAAGTTATATGAAAATCCTTCCGCTTCAAATAAGGTATTTCTTATGAAGCATTTATTTAATATGAAAATGGTAGAAGTTGGGTCAGTTGCTGATAATTTAAATGAGTTTAATACGGTTAGCAGTCAATTAACTTTTGTAAAGGTAAAATTTGATGAATAAGTTAGGGCTCTTTTGATTCTGTGTTCTTTGCCTGAAAGTTGGAATAGCTTGGTAATGGCTATTAACAATTTTGTTTCTGGTTTGAATACATTGAAGTTTGATGATGTTGTTGGTGTTATTTTGAGCGAGGAAATTCATAAGAAAAGCTTAGGTGGAACATCCACATCAGGTAGTGTTTTGAATGAAGAAATCAGGGGGGTAGAACAAGGGAGAGAGGAAACAATTCTGGAAGCCATGGGAAGTCATGAGAAAAATCAAAGGATAGAAGGTCCCAATCTAGAGATAAGAGGGATTTTTGGTATTGTGGTAAGCCAGGTTATTTAAAGAAAGATTGTTGGTCTCGAAAAAATAAAGGAGACAAAAAGGAAGGAAATAAAGAGGCAAATGTGGTAAGTAATAAATAGGATGAGGATTCTTTGATTCTTTCCCTTTCCAATATTGATGATTCTTGGGTGTTAGATTCAAGGGCTTCATTTCATGCTATCCCCCATATAAATTATTTTGTTGATTATGTCCAAGGGGATTTTGGGCTAGTTTATTTGGGAGATAACGAACCCTGTCAGATTGTTGGAAAGGGAAGAATCAAGATTAAGTTTCAGAATGGTAATCATTGGCTACTACATGAGGTAAGGCACATTCCAAAGTTAAAAATAAATTTAATTTTTGCAAGGCAACTAGATGATGAAGGTTGTGTTGTTACATTTAGTGATAAAAATTGAAAGGTTACAAAAGGTGCCTTAGTGGTAGCAAAAGATGTGAAAGTAGGCACCTTATATCTTTGTACGGGTCATAGTGTTCCATCTACTTTAGCTATTGCGGATAAAAATCAATGTTCAGGAACAGTAGCTACAATTTAGTAGGCAAAAAAATAAATAGTTTTTGTCGATTGTAAATCAACACTATGGCTTAATAGACTTGGGCATATGAGTGAAAAAGTTATGAAATTACTTCATTCAAAGAATTTTTTACCAGGTCTAAAATGTGTTAATATGGATTTCTATGAAAGTTGTTTTTATGGGAAACAAAAGAGAGTTAGTTTTCTCGAACATGGGAAACAAAAGAAAAATGAGAAATGTGAGCTTGTGCATACAAATGTATGGGGACCAGCTCAGGTATCTTCTCTTGGTGTCTCTTAGTATTATGTTACATTCATTGATGATGCAACTAGGAAGGTATGGATTTATTTCCTTAGGCAAAAATCTAATGTATTTGAAACTTTTAAAAAATGAAGAAGCTTGGTTGACAATGAGACAGGTAAAAAGTTAAAATGTCTCAAATTTGATAATAGTGGTGAGTATTGTAGTAAAGAGTTTGAATATTATTTTTCCTCTAATGGTATTCATAGGAAAAAAATGGTTCCAAGGACTCCACAGGAAAATGGAGTGGCTGAGCGCATGAATAGAACAATAATGGAGCATGCACGAACTATGAGATTGCATGTTGGGCTACCTTTAAACATGTGGGAAGAGGCTACAAACACTGTTGATTATTTAATTAATAGAGGTCCATCTAATCCTTTGGGTTGTGGTATTCTAGAGGAAGCATGGATAGGTAAGAGGGTGAGTTATTCTTTTCTGGAAACCTTTGGTTGTGAAGCATTTGCACATGTAGATTTTGAAAATAGAACCAAGCTTGATGCAAAATCAAAGAAATGTATATTTGTTGGATATGGCATTGATGAATTTGGTTATAGGCTTTGGGATTTTAAAAATAAGAAAATTTTGAGAAGCAGGCATGTCATATTCAATGAGAAATTTTTGTACAAAGATCTATTGCAGCAGCATGAGAATAAAGAAAAGGATTATGCAGTGTTGGATGATATTACAAACAACAATGTTCTATTGGTTCCTCATGAGCTATGCACCAACATCAACAAGAAATACCACAAACTTGAGTGAATGTTAGGTGATCTTCAAGGATAATTAGACCTCCAGAAATATTTTCTCCCTCTTTGTATTCTATTTTATTAACTGATGTTGGTGAACTAGAATGTTATCATGAAGCTATGCAGGTGGATACCAAGGTTTAGTGGGAGCATGGAATGGAAGAAGAAATGGACTCTTTACTGAAAAATTAGACTTGGGAATTATGCAAGTTGCCTGCAGGTAAAAAGGATTTACCAAAAAAATGGGTTTACAGGTTGAAAGAGGAGGATGGAGGTAAGCAAAGATTTAAAGCTAGATTGGTCCTAAAGGGATTTGCATAGAAAAAGGGTATTGATTTTGATGAAATCTTCTCTCCAGTTGTTAAAATGACTTCTATTCGTATTGTTTTAAGTATTGTGGCTACTAAAGATTTGCATTTAGAACAACTTGATGTTAAAACAACCTTTCTCCATGGTGATTTGGAAGAGGAAATATGTATGGAACAACCACAAGGATTTGAGATCAAAGGTAAGGAGAAACTAGTGTGCAAATTGAAGAAAAGTTTATATGACTTGAAACAACCACCTTGACAATGGTATCTTAAATTTGATAGTTTTATGGCTGAGCAAGGCTACAATAGGTGTAATTTAGACCATTGTATTTATTTTAAGATGTTAGATGAAGATAGCTATAGTATTTTTGCGTTTATATGTTTATGATATGCTTGTAGTGGGGTCTAACATGGATCACATAAAGGAGTTAAAACAAAAGTTAGTAAATTCATTTTCTATGAAGGATTTTGGGGTAGTAAAATAAATCCTTGGTATGAAGATTACAAGAGATAGGAAAAATAGAAAACTGTTTCTATCTCAAGCTGATTATTTTGAAAAGGTGTTGTAGAGATTTCATATGGAGAATGTAAAAGTTGTTAGCACACCTTTGCCCAATCATGTAAAATTGACTAAGGATATGTGTCCAAAGACACAAGAGGAGGAAGAAAAAATGTCCAAGGTACCATATGCTTCAGTTGTAGGTAGTTTAATGTATGCCATGGTATGCACGAGACCAGATATTGCACATGTTGTAGGAGTTGTTAGTAGGTATTTGAGTCATCCCGGAGTTGAGCATTGGAATGTGGTAAAATGGATTCTTAGGTACTTGAGTGGAACATCCAATATATGTTTATGTTTTGGGGGTTGTAATACAGATTTAAAGGTTATGTTGACTCATATTTTGTAGGGGATATATAGATACCAGGTGGAGTACCATAGGTTATGTATTTACAGTTGGTGGGACAATAGTGATTTTGATTTATCGGTTGCAAAAGGTGGTTCCTTTATCCACCACAAAGGCAGAGTATGTGGTTGCAACATAGGAAACAAAGGAGATGATATGGCTACAAATCTTCATGGAAGAGTTGGGAAAAAAATAGGCTGAAAATCAATTGTTTATAGACAGCCGGAGTGCTATACATCTTGTAGAGAATTCTTCCTTGCACTCTAAAACCAAACACATACAATTGAGATATCATTTCATTCGGTCAATATTGGAGAAATGATAGGTAAAGATGGAAAAGATACATACAGATGACAATCTAGCGGATATGTTTATAAAGGTAGTAACAAGGGAGAAGCTGAGATCCTCTTCAACTTCGATTGGTCTTCATGGTTAAAATTATAATAGAGGAGGAAGGTCCAAGGTGATTATTTCTAGTGGAAGTTGTAAGTGCAGCGGTGTCATCCAAGATCAGTCTCCAAGTGGGAGATTGTGTTGGTGTGGAGCCTGACCAGTCTCCAAGTGGGAGATTGTTGGTATGTGGTGACTGATCATGCTATACTGTACACTTTTTAATATTGGACACTCTTCATGTATCCTTTCTGGGGTCCAGGGGCTGGGCCTCGAGCGAAGGTTTAGGGATGGAAGCCCTTAAGAAAAAAAAAATCACCTTTTTTCACTTCGTCACCGAAAAAGAAAAAGGTCGACTTTGTAAACCCTAATTTTTGGAAGCTTTTAAAATCTTGGTATAAGCAGCTGGGATGAAGATTTGTACCATGGTATTATTCGTGATATTGTAATAAGTTTTTCTCTAGATAATAAAATCATTGGATGGCTGTGGTTTTGTGGATGTAGCCCAGATTGGGTGAACCACATTAAATTCTCTATGTTGTCTTCTATGTGTGTTTTATTACTCTATTTTATTGTTCAAATCTATATTTAACTTGATATATATCTGTCTTCTAACCCTAACAAAAATAACTTATTTGTGTGAGTTGTATATTTGGTCTTGACTAGGACGTATAGAGTGGATAAATTCTCTAACAATAGACTAATCAACAATTGATGACTATATCCTAAGAATTGGAAGGGAATAATGGGTGTGAGATTCACCCATTCTTTTGAGAATCATTAGATTTAATGAAGCTCTATATGGATACAAACATAGGATGGATGCCTAGTAAGTTAAAGGAAGTCATTTCATTGAGAAAACTTTACTTTGAGTGGCTCTTATATTAAAGAGAAACACTGTCAAAAGGAAGCATCTATTGCCATGATGAAATTCCATAGAATTTTCACTTAGCAAGAAATGCTAAAAATATTACGGAGAAGAACATCAAAATTATTACTTGTGCTCAAAATGGATACATTAAAGTTGAGACACTCCTATATGATTAAGAAATCATGGAGTTAAACGTTCATGCTTGATGATTAGATATGCAATTAAATTTTTTATTATCTACAGATCAACGTGATTGAACGAGGATTCATACCCAAAATTACTACCAAATTAAATTGGTAAAATTAGATTGAGTTAAAAGATGAATTACATCTTTGAAAAAAATTCAAGGACAGAAGAAATCCATGGTATGGATGTCCTAAGATAGATGAGATTCATCTCTACAAAACTTATAACCATTATTACATAGGAATTAATGATGGCATGAGATCGAAATAGGTTTTCACTTAGTCAAAGGATAGACTATTATAGGATATAAAAGAACCTATGAATATTTGGAGTTGGAATAAGGAAAGGAATGTCAGATTTAGGACATCAGAATGACAACAAAATTGTGAAATGAGGAAACACTATAATCTGGAAAAGATAGAGTAAGAAGTTGCACATAATGTAGCAAGATAAAGTCTAGTATACCATGAAATGAAGACCGGATGTCATCAAAGGTAGGACATGTGAGCTCTCATTAGATTCTAGAAGGAAATGGTAGAATGTACAAGAAAAATCAATATTTCTATGTTAGTAGAGCTAACATAATGTTCAAGTGGACAAACTCAACAAAGTAACCAACGCCTTTCAGAAACTTGACTTATAGGATTTTAGTCCTAAAATAATATATTGTGACCTAGTAGTTGCTTAGTAATCTTGAAAAGTTATTTCATTTTAGCAAAATAATGACAGGGTTGTATAAACCATTATCATACTATGGAACATTTAGCGGAGCGAACGCACAAAATATTATTATACTCAAGATGATAGATTAAATCTGGAATGATTTATAGACTTCAACAATGACGTTTAGACCATTATATGAAAAGGAAAGGTTGAAAAATCTATAAGCCAAAATCAGCTTAGAAATAGTGTAAACCATAAACTTGATAAAATGTCAAAAAGGAGTAATAGATCAAAGTGATGAATGAAACTTTGTTGATACAAAGCTTAAGTGTGAAGTGGTATCAAGATTTGAAAGGTCTCTAGAAGCAATGATAGGATCAAGATGGACAAGTAATCAAGAGAAAGTACTTTATGGTAAGTAAAATGGATGTGTAAGTGATGGAGATACTCGGTTTATGAGTTGTCTAAAGGTGTAAATACCAAAGGGAAAGGATGGAACCCATTATGTAGTGTACAATACATTGACATCTCTTTTATTTTTCAATTATACTAAGCATGAATTCATGGGGCAATGATTTCTAATCACTATGTATAGCTATTATTATATATTGGATGTGTTTGTGCAATAAAAATCTTTGGGAGAGTAAGTATGTGTTAGGCATACACATTTTTCCCTATGCGATTGTGAGGGAACTTGAAGCAAGGTCTAGGAGGGACAAGGGTACTACATAGGATGAATGTTTAACGTATTTTAAGAGTTGTAAATAAAAATTTATTTGACTTTAACTATTTGTTAAAAAGGCTATAGATCATTGGGGATGATGAATCAGAAGGGGGGAAGTATGTTACATCCTAAATTGTGAGATTACTATTTACTATCGCTAGATGTGATAAAAGTGAATGTGATGTGAATTCTCGAGATGAATTGATGATGCATGTAACTTGTTATCGGAATGAATGTTGTATCACTTGATGTTGTTTCATTTAATGTTGTCACAGTTGATGTTATTCATGGTGAAATACTGCATATATGAATAGATGGTTATTGAATTATAGTTATTCTAAATTTAAAGATGTTTATATATGTGATGCTGCTAAAGGTGTGTGCTAGTGGTTGCAGGAAAAGGTTCATTCTCCAAGGGGAGGGGAAGTATCAATTGGGATAAGAGCTTGGTCAGTTAACCAATAATGTGAATTATCCGAATATACACACTTCACCTTATAGTGAGTAATTCAATTAGTTGAGTTAGATAATTCATTGATAGTCGTAGAATGGCATTAGGAGACGTATCTTCTTTGGTACCTTTTGTAAGTGATGTTTGTCTATTAACTATCTCATGGTATTTAGTTCATTTCAATGGATCGTATTTGAATGCAAGTAATTAGGTAGGGTATATATATACATATATATTATATACACATATGTGTATATCGAAATATATATGGACATATGTATATCTATGAATATGTATATGCACCACCTATTACATATACGATATTAATACTATTATATTATTATTGCCTATTGATTCACATCTACACGTATATGTATATATGTATAGATAAATATATAGACATATCAGAAATAAGAAACTATCTTGCAATATGTTTTTAGGAGTTATATATGCATATATATATATATATATATATATATATATATACCTATACGTGTACATGTAAATATATATATATATATATATATATATATATATATATATATATACACATATTAATATTATATAATAAATATACTTATTAAAGTAAAAATAATAAACATAAATATATATATACATTTATAGAATTATTTATTACTTTAATATGTATATAAATATACATAATATTAATAAATTAATATATATATAATTTTATAATGGAAATCATTGTTTATCCATTTCTCATCACATATTTGGAAATCGAATGTTTGCCAAGTATAATGGACATCGACTTCACCTATTTTCATCATCGAAAAATTCGAAAATAAGTAAGGGTTACTCTAATGTTATAAATAAATATTTGATGCATAACTATTGACTTAATAAAGTCAGTTTTGAAATAGTTAAAAGTTTTCCAGTGAAATGGAAATGGTAGAGGAAGCTAAACTGCACAACTCTGTAAGAGCAATTCACCTATGTTAAATAATCAACCATGCTTAATAATAGTTGTGACACAACCCAAGAGGTTATAGTTGTTAAATAAACCAAGAATTTTTCTAGCAAGATGAATCACCTTCTTGCTGGTGCCATATTTTGGAAATTACCTATAAGTGGTGAATTCTGATGAATATTTGAACAATTATGGTTTTGTTATCTAAACTGCAAGTTGAATCACTACCAAAAATATTGAGTGAGGGCTTGGAAACCTACCAAGTACCTTTGAATAAGTGTGGTTGTGTGTGTTGTCAATTTGCATGCATTCCCATAAGGAAATGAATTGCATTTGATGAATCTCTATAAAGGCTTTCAACTGCTGCAAATGATTACCAATTCACACTCTTTCACACTCTTTCACACTCATTCATATTCATTGATAATCATTACCATGCATTCTTATTCATTTTTATTCTTGAGAAACTCCTTTTTCATTGCTATGAAGTAATGTAGAAAACCATTGCTATGAGAAATGAAATTCTATAGAAAGCCTTAATCTGTGAGAGACCATTTTTGTGTGAGAACAATTTCTGGAAAGATTGTTTTACTGTAAGAAAGAACAAAGGAACTTTGCAATCTGAGTTACTACAGGAAAATACCATCATCAATTGTGAAAGCTTATTCCAGGCATGCATACTTTATTCTCATTTCATCTTTGATTATTATAAATTAAAGCTAGATCAATGAAGTACTATTCCGCTCTTTATATCTGAAAAACTTGTGAAAACATGTTAGGAAAAAGTAATATGATGTTGTTGTATGATGCTTGCATTACGAATTTCCAAAAGATGCATGAAGCAAATAAGGTATAGGTAATCCATGATTGTATTAAAAGTAATAGTCCATCTCAAAGATAGAAAATGCATTTAGTTTCTATTTGCTTTTTTTGTATGATCTCTATATAAAGGAGAGTACACACTGCCATAGATATTTATACCAGGATTGTGATGAGGGATCAATTTAGGTACAATATAGCCAGCTAAGTTACTAGTTTAACTTAGGAAAGCTAGCTAAAAACTCCTAGGAAATATTCATTCTCGTGTAGGAGAGAATAGTTGAAGTACTTGCGATGCTAATTCATTCCAATATAAAGTACTTGATTGAGGAATTCAACAATATTATACAAGGCACAAAATAAGTAATTAATTATACTAGTAATGGTGGAACGTAGGATGTCCCATTGGTATATAAGAATTGAATGGTTGCTTTCTAAGTTGTATTTTGCATTAAATTTTATGATCTCCATATATGGAGAGTATTGTTTTCATTAGCTACTATATACTAGGATTGAGATGAGGATAGGAGTCAAGTAAATTCTTCATCTTTAGTTATTGGGTTAACTTAGCTAAATTGAGCACTCCTAGGATACATATTTCTAGTATAAGAGGGGATATGTGAATAAATTGATTATAGTAATTCATTTCTAGTAGTAGAAAATGATGTAGGATATTTGTGGTATAGATTACCTATTAGAAGACAAAGACCAATGTGTAGTGTAAGATAGCCCTAAGTCAAATCGACCCTCAATAGTGTATGTGATAGTTGAACCTCAGTAGAAATGTTGTATGAAACAATTTGATCAAAGTAGTGTAATTTACCTACATCCTCTTAGATTGGAGGATGATTACACTGTCAGCTCACCGTGACCCTGTATTAAATGCTAGAGCAAGAGTGTGCTAGATGCACAGGTTCTAGTTATATAGAACACACCACTATGCTTAGTTGGTTAACAATATTGGTTACTCTACCAATCTCTTCATTGAAGGGAGGGCTATCTACCAAATGGTAGATGTGCATGGGACTACATTATAAGTCCATGGTTGTTGGAAAAGTGCCTAAGTGATGCTTCTTCTCCTCTGAAGGCTACTAAAGTACCAAGATTTGAAAGACAGATTCCTAGACCTTCTTACTACTATTTTTTCTAAAGTTCATTGGAGCTAAATTAGATAACGTACATTTTACCATTACTTGTATTTGTGAAGTTATTGTGATAACATAGATTCTTTATTGTAATTCTTTTATACTATATTGTTCATATTTTATCAATAAAGGAAAGAAAAATTATATTTCAATGACTTCTAGCACATTTATTTACTCTTTTGATGTAAATTGGACAATTTTTACTTTTACCAAAGGATCGGGTCATTACATGTGGTATCGGAGCTACTAGGTTCTACACTGAAACCTATGAGCTCATTACGCAACAATGTGTAAACCTTATCATAAGATAAAGGTTGAAAATTTCTTGTGCCACAACGACAAGAGAAAAGAACTTAGAGAAGTGAATAGGAAGATTAGATCCTTAGTAACTTGTGTAAATTGGGACTAGTTAAGGATTTGTCCCTAGAATCAAAATTCGTAAACCAACAACTTATGACAATACCTAGGATTGTGGAAGATTATGCAACTAGGTTATGTAGGAGGGTTAAGAAGAATAACCTATACATGTACCTTATCCTACAATATAGTTATATGATTCTAAGAAAAGAAGGAATAACAAATTTTGTAGAAACCTACAATTTTAAAAGAGTTAGGAACTCTTGTATTTGGTGGAACACCTAAAAATCTATGTGTACAGAAAGTTAGCATAAATTATATCGAAGTAGGATGTCAAAAAAGGAGGTGTCCACAAGGGTAGAATAACTCATGACATAAAATCTTGTGTGAAGATAGGATCTTGCAAGAAAAGAGTTAGTACCTTGAAAAAGAAGAAGACCAGAATGGTCAAAATCAAATTAATCAACAATGTGGGCATGATTCCACCAACTCAAATCAATGAGATTATTGGATTTTTGTTCAAAACGAGAAAAAGAGACAAAACAACTTTGGTATCTCTAAAAAGATATGAGAGAATAATATTACAAGCATTGGAATAAAGTCACTTGAAAAGTGATTAAGAGAAGGAAGCTTGAAAAGGTAAATCATGTTGGTTTGAACACAGGTTTGGATAGTACTTGGGTAGGTTGGAGTTATAAGTAGAACTCACCAACATGAATTATGAAAATCAACATATGTTTAGTGGTTCCAAAAGGAAATGGAATGCAACATGACACTCTGAGTTGAGAGGTACATCAAAAAGAGAGGTTTGTGAGCATGGATATCCCTCCATTAAAAAGGATATTAGAAAGAAAATGGGAATATTAGTGTTCTTCTTAAACTCCTAAAAATTGTTGATTATTCATTAGATCTCCTATTGGATGATTCGATATGATGAATATGTGAGATAGAAAGCAATGAACAAGTGAACATTAGGAAACAGAATACTTAAAGTATGTCATTGAGGCAAGAGAAGGAAATGTAAAGTCAACAAGAAATGGGAAACCCTTTCGAAAGAAGCAAGTAATTGCTAGGAGTTCAAAGTAAGTAGAACAAAAGTTGTAAAAATACTAAGAGGGGAAGGAAGACTCAAGATAAGTACCCCACCAACAAGAACGTGGGAATGTTTTCAGTGTTTAAGAACTAATGGCTTCTTCACAAGTCATAAGGACAATTAAGTCATACATTTTATGACCACAAGGGAATTGGATAAATGGAAAAGCTAAGGAATATGACCTATATACCTTATGATTATCTGATTTGAAAATCAATGGATATTATTTTCAAATTCCTTAGAAAAGGATAGGCAAATAATTAGATCATGATGAAGAAGAAAATTGTCTATGGGATTGGCAAGGAAGATCTAAGATACTCGTGATTGGAAGAAAGTGTCTCTATACTCCTATACACTTTATATGGAGAATTTAGAGAACCATGTTATTTCTATTTCAAATATATCCATGTCATAAAACAGCTTGACAATAAAGCTTACTATGCTAAGAAACCTATGGACAAAAAAAGGTTTAGCTATTTAAGCCATAGAAATGGAGCGAAGGATAACATAGGTTGTGATGTTATGAGGACCATATAAAAATATCTTAATGAGAATGATTAAATAACTTGATCACTACCTTACTCTTGAATGAAACTTTGGGTTAAAGAATAATCTAATTGGGACAAGAATTTCATTCAAATAAAGAGAGAAACAATAGGATAAGACTTATCCTATTGAGTTGGGTTATGTACTAGATTACTCTTAAACACATATAAGTTGGAATTAACTAATTTTTTTGAGTTGTACATTCGGTCTTGAATAGGACGTATAGAGTGGATAAATTCTATAACAATGGACTAGTCAACAATTGGGGACTCTATCCTAAGAATTTGAAGGGAATAATGGGTTTGAGATTGGCCCATGCGTTTGAGAATCATTAGAGTTAATGAAGCTCTATATGGATAGAAACATAGGATGTATGCCTAGTAAGTTAAATGAAGTCGTATTATTGAAAAAAAATTACTTTGATTGTCTCTTGTATTAAAGAGATACACTGTCAAAAGGAAGCATCTATTTCCATGATGGAATGTCATAGAATTTTCACTTAGCAAGAAATGTTGAAAATCTTACGGAGAAGAATATCGGAATTGTTACTTGTGCTCAAAATGGATACATTAATGTTGAGACTCTCCTATATGATTAAGAAATAATGGAGTTAAAAGTTCATGCTTGATAATTAGATATGCAATTAAATTTGTTATTATCTATAGATCAACATGATTGAGTGAGGGTTCATACTCAAAATTAGTGCCAGATTAAATCGGAAAAAATTGACTCAATTAAAAGATGAATTACATCTTTGAAAAAAATCCAAGGACAGAAGAAATCCATAGCATGGATGTCCTAAGATAGATGAGAGTCATCTCTGCAAAAATTATAACCATTATTACATGGGAATTAATGATGGCATGAGATCGAAATAGGTTTGCACTTAGTCAAAGGATAGACTATTATTGGATATAAAAGAACCTATGAAGATTTAGAGTTGGAATAAGGAAAGGAATGCCAGATTTAGGACATAGGAATGACGATGGAATTGTCAAATGAGGAACCACTATAATCTAGAAAAGATAGAGTAAGAATTTGCATGGAATGTAGCAAGGTAAAGTCTAGTATACCAAAAAATGAAGACCGAATGTCATCAAAGGTAGGACATGTGAACTCTCTTGAGATTCTAGAAGGAAATGGCAGAACACAAGATAGATCCATATGTCCATGTTAGTAGAACTAACATAATGTTCTAGTGGACAAACTCAACAAAGTAACCAACGCCTTTCAAAAACTTGACTTATAGGATTTTAGTCCTAAAATAATATATTGCGACCTAGTAGTTACTTAGTAATCCTAAAAATTTATTTTAGTTGAGCAAAATAATGATAGGTTTGTGTAAACCATGATCATACTACGAAACATTCAATGAAGTGAATGCACAAAATATTATTATAGTCAAGATGGTAGATTAAATCTTGAATGATTTATAGAATTCAACAATGAAGTTTAGACCATTATATGAAAAGGAAAGGTTGAAAAATCTATAAGCCAAAATAAGCTTAGAAGTGGGGTAAACCATAAACTTGATAGAATGTCAAAAATGAGTAATAGATCAAAGTGATCAATGAAACTTTTCCGATACAAAGCTTGAGTGTGAAGCGGTATCAAGATTTGACAGGTGTCTAGAAGTAATGATATGCTCAAGATGGACAAGTAATCAAGAGAAAGTACTTTATGGTAAGTAAAAGGAATGTGTAAGTGATGGGCATACTCAGTTTATGAGTTGTCTAAAGATGTAAATACCAAAGGGAAAGGATAGGATCCATGATGTAGTGTATAATACATCAACATCTATTTTCTTTTGGGATTATACTAAGGATGAATTCTTGGGCCAATGATTTTCAATCACTATGTATAGTTATTATTATATATTGGATGTGTTTATGCAATAAAAATCTTTGGGAGAGTAAGTATGTGTGAGGCATACAAGTTTTTCCCTATGCGATAGTGAGGGCACCTGAAGCAAGGTCTAGGAGGGAGAAGGGTACTACATAGGATGAATGTTTTTCATATTTTAAGAGTTTTAAGTAAAAAATTATTTCACTTTAACTGTTTGTTAAAAAGGCTATAGATCATTGAGGACGATGAATCACAAGGGGGGAAGTATCTTGCATCCCAAATTGTGAGGTTACTATTTATAATTGCTAAATGTGATAAAAGTGAATGTGATGTGAATTATTGAGATGAATTAATGATGCATGCACCTTGTTATCAATATGAATGTTATATCACTTGATGTTGTTTCATTTGATGTTGTCACAGTTGATGTTATTCATAGTGAAATATTGTATATATGAATAGATGGTTATTGAAGTATAGTTTTTCTAACTTTAAAGATGTTTATATATGTGATGATGTTAAAGGTATGTGTCAATTGTTGCAGGAAAAGGTTCATTCTCTAGGGGGAGGGAAAGTATCACTTGTGAGAGGAGCTTGGTCATTTAACCAATAATGTGAACTATCTGAGTATACACAAAATTCACCTTAGAGTGAGAAACTGAGTCAGTTGAGTTAGATAAGTTATCCATAGTAGTAGACTAGCATTAGGAGTCGTATATTATTGTGTACCTCTTGTAAGTGATTTGTATTTGTTAACTATCTCATGGTACGTAGTGCCCTGCCGTGGAACCCATAAAACTTTATGAAAATCACTTAAACAACAAAATAATTTTATTATTTTATAAAGAGATAACATGTGACAACAACATCCATAAACGTTTCAGGATTCCACAACTACGCTACTACAAATAACAACAATTCAATACAATAATATAACCAAATAATAATGACCACAAGAAAAGTCATGCTCAGATATTATAATAATAAGAGAGTTAAATACAATAGTCAAGATTATATCAAATCTCCGATTGAAACAATAAATATACACAATGCACCTCATGTACATAATGAGTGCGATACAAAGAAGAGTGAGATGAGGAAAGGGAAGATTTCCATGCCATGAATTTGCCAAAGGAACTCAAATCCGTAATCATTGTATAATCTTGACTGAGCCAAGAACACCTGTCATAAACAAAATACCTGATGGGGATGCAATGGAGTAGTGGCACGTTCCTCCCAACCAAGTGGTGCTCGAAAGACCAACCCCCGTGCTAGGAGATAGAATGAATCCTCATGTCAAACTGACCTCTCCAGACATCAAACATAGTAACAAGGTAGACTCACATGATAGCTCAAGAACTAGTCATACACGACAATACATTTGTACAATAAATTGCATAAACATAACTCTATACAAAAAAATAGCAAAAACCCTAGAGGCGACTCACAACAGAAAACTCACAAGGTGTACTAGGATAAGAGTGTCATCACATATACGGGATAAGTTACCCTGGGTAGCCTTCCTAGGTTATCGACCCTCTACTGGAGTTACCTTGGAAACCTCTGATGACTCCCAACCCTTGTACTTACTATGTGGCCTTGAGGCACTTCTCATGAAGACGAAGTGTTCAATTTTCCATTCCAGGCCTTCTCAAATGGCTTTAACCTAAACGAACGTTAAAATCCAAGTTGAGGTAAACATTATCTTGCAAGGTTAATTACACTACCCAAACCCCTACAACATGTTTTAATTATCACTTGTTTAACAAACTTCTGATAGGTTACCCTTGCAACCTGTTCTGGGTCCGGCCCCTAATGGAAGCCACTCTTCCTAAAGTACATCTTACAAAAGGATTACAACAAGAAGACCATCATGCATGAAAGATGAAATTCTTACACATGGACTCTCTAACAATTGATCCAATAAACATCTTACTGATAAAACATGCATGGCGAGAAAGACACCATTATAAAAAGACTTCATGACTAAATAATTGGCATTAACCACAAAATCACAATGTGGATCAGAACAAGCATGGTCTAATTCGTTGCAATTTTTATAATCGTATTACTTCATAACTACAATACTTTCTAAGCCTCTGGGAACATAACGTTAAACACCATCTCAAAAAAGTAGAAATGACTGTCATGCCCATAAATTTGCAACGTGAAAACCCAACATTTTTTTTTTTTTAAACAAGCATTAAGCTAATGAATCTCTCTAAGAGTTAGAGCGTAACACTATAGTAGCTATGGGATGCACACCTTAGGGGAGATACCTAAATATATCCCTTACTAATTTGTACCTACCCAAATGATTAAACCTTATCTCATAGGAGTAGGATGACTATAATATTGAATCCTAGATGTGCAAGGGAGCATTTATTTCCCTTCACACCCAAATCATTTTGACCACATACAAAAAAATATTTCTTAATGATAATAGTGTTATAGAATAATCTAATCCCTAGACTTCGATAATGTCGTTTTTATTGGTTTGATGCTTACACAAAGACAATAATTTCATTACTTGGCCGGTAAAATAATAGTAGCAAATTTATCATTTATCTGATGACACAAACATTAACATAAGAAAGTATCTTCATATATTTACTTATTAATTAATTCTTAATAATATTAACATTAATAAATCATCCCATAATTTCAAGGATAGTGATATTAGGCATTAATCCTTACTCAAATTTTAATGGTGGAAATAATACTTCTGTTTATACATTGTCAACTTATATTACATCCCATCATGGAACAACTGTTTATTTTTTATTTAAATAAATATCTAAATTTTGGTAAAGGTCTAATACTCAATCTTATTCATCCAAATTTAAAGGAATTGATTTATTCACTTAACTAGCTTAAATTTTGAACTACTTTTATAAATATGTCAAAAAAAGAAATTTAAGTCACAACTTGTATAAGGAAATCTAATTACACAAGCCCCCAAACATGCCTCCATCTCAAGATTAAATAAGATTAGTTAAAATAATCAGTAATTATAGTTAATTGAATGTGCACTCAATCTCAACCATTGAGTGAGATTCAATCTCGGCCATTAGATGTTAGGGTAGCTAAATCAAACCCTAACTCCTATGAATGATCTTATAAACTCATTTTATTTGTTCTCCATTTCCATGTGCAGGTTGAAAGAGGGAGGAGATGGAAGATCCTTCATCAGTTTAGAAACCATTGCTCTTTCCTTTCGTATCTGAACTATGTTATTTCCTTTTTATTATTTTTAATTTTTATTTATCCATATGTATTTACTCCTTTTTTTTTTCCTATTTCTTGCAGATCTATCAAGCCTACAAGCTGTCACTTATTTTTATTTTAATCTCCTCTTCTAACCTTCAGCTTTTCCTATGAAAATCACAGATTTTCTTGCTGCACAGCCGTGCATATGGATAAAGGAATGGCTGTTTTGTATTCGGTTATTTTGGGGAGGAATGTGTTTTCTTTTATATAAACACGGATCTCATCCCCTTTCTTTTGTTTTATTAAATTTTATCCCAAGATATACGGCTGTGAAATTCTCTGAATCTCTAGTGTTATGCAGAAAACACAACCCCCTTTGAGTATTCCCATTGTAAAACTCTGCATTTATTTATATATTAGTATTTTCCTTACTGTTTGTGCAGGATTAATGCCCGAAATTTTAACGCACTTATATATATTTATTTTCATTATTTTAGAATTCTGTAATAAAGCTGAGGCAACCTCTGTATTGGGTTTCAAAAAAAAATGTATAATCACATGCATACCAATGTTATAGATCTATAACGTTTTCCTTTACTATAGTGTAATCTTTGTTTTTCCTCTGTTAATGCAGATGACACAGGTTAATAATGTGTGCATTTATTTAATTTTTTACAGCAATTGCTTTGTGTAGGAGCAACTTCTTTTATTTTTTTTTTATTTTTATATATTCTCAACATAAGGATTTAGCAGGGCAATATATATACTACAGGAAAATATCCCTCTTTTTATTTTACTTACTACTGGCAATCTTCATTATTGATTTAGTTTTCATTTAAAATGATTTGTTTAATAATCTCTTTCCCAAATCTGACTATTAGATTTAAGTAATATTTTAGGAATGCTTTTAAAGACTTATTCATGATTATGTAATATGAGTTCCCTCTTTTTTTTTAAAAATTTCATTATCAAGATTATTAATTGGTTAATATATATTTAGAAATTTATATTATATTTTAGTTTTTCAAAGATATAGAGTTGTTTAAAATTTAGAAAGTGTCATTTTACAACTTTAGAAAGTAAATATTTTAAAATCTTCAATAATTGTTTATTTTATTTTATTTTATTTATCCAGAATAAACATGTTACACCAATATATTAGTTGTCTAAAAAGCAAGAACTTGAAAATAGTTCTATTTTAAAACAATATTTTATTCATCAACTATAACTCAAAAATAAATAAATATATGTTATGTATGTATTAACTTGTATCAAATATTTTACTATAATTCTCAAAAAAGAATTTGATTAAAAATTATTGAACATGTTACAAATATTATTATTATTGTTTTTATTTATATTCAACAACCTACAAAACTAAACATTCCCTTATATTTTATTTGTTTACTCAACCTACACCAACATTTAAAAGACATCCACTTAAATTTTGTCAAGAGAACTTATGTTACTCATCCATTTACAAAGGAACTAGAATAAGTCTACATATTATATCTTTCGAATGTTAAAAGAAAACCACTCCTCATCCTCATACACTTATTTTATACATGTTTACAAAATATTTTCTTCTCCATATCACAATAAGATCAAAACTCTTTACTTAAACTTGCCATGTTGCAACTTGTACACAAAATGACACAAATAACATTTGAGGACACAACTACCATACATGCCCAAGAATAAGACTTGCTTTTATTACAAATAATATTACGACTTGACAAAAATTAATAAGAAAAATAAAGTATACTTTCATCTTTATAATCTTCAATTTTACAATAAGACACTTGTCTTCAATATTGAAACAATATATAATATTATAATGAATAAAACGCAAAAGAATGATGCTTGCTCACCACCCTACCATAATGGCATCATGAACCCTCATGGGCTCTAGCCATACCCCTGAGCAAGAACTAAATGGCTACCAATTACCATGGTAGGGAGACTAACAAGAATAGTTTATTAATGATTTTATTGACTACCCATTCACCTAAGCACTCTATATTCCCATACATAAAGATTTGGTCTCTCCCCTAACTTGTTTTTGACAACTTTAACCAAAATAACACAACAATAATTTTTCGTAATTTAAAAAAAATTGATAACAATGATAAGGATAACTTATCTCCCCAAAAATTGTTCCTTGATCCTCTCCTTTGCATTATAGAGCTCCTTGCTTTCCTTCCCCTCTCCCTTCCTTTCTTCCTCCAACTTTAAATTCTCAAAACCCAAAATTCTCCAAGAGGAGAAGTGGGTAACATCTATTTCCCATTTTCCATCCAAGTATATTGGAAATCAATTTTAATTCACTTGAATGAGAGAGAGACACTTGTCACTCTCTCATTCAATATTTCAACACATATCCCCACAAGTTCTCACACATGTGTGAGACTTTTGGGGAGATGGGGAATGTACAATGACATTCTATCCAAAATCTCTTACAAGGTGGCTTCACAGATGTGAAATCCTTGGTGCTCTTCCCAAGCTCATTAATGAAATTTGGGGAGTGTAGTGGGAGAGTGACAAGTCACTTCTTCCAACTCCTAGGGATTCAAATTCGTCACTCTTTCAAGTGGACTTTTGAAGGGTCATATCCTGCTCCAAGGACAATGTCACATATCTAAAGGGTTCCCCTTCCATAGGTATAGGTCCTTGGGATCTATTCTTGCACTAATATCAATAAAATTGACCATACAACGCCCTAAAGAGACCTCCTTAAAGGTCAATTCGAAATTCAAGACCAAACTAAGGATTTCAAAATCCTAATTATAGTTACACCTTTAATCACCTGATTTAATCCAGAAAATCTATGAAACATATTTACACTAAATTATTAATCATTAAAACCCCTAACACAATTAAATATTACACAAAACCCTAAATACCTCCTAGGTCATAAGGTCAAAATTTAAAACTTTACAAGATAAATATATAACTTGGGTCTAGATATTTCTATTTTTTATTTTACCCTTGACATTACTCTCACATGTATTGTTCCAAATACATGTTAGGTTAGAAATATAATAAATACCTGTTCAAAATATCAATAATATCAAATTCAATAGTTAGTAAATCATAATACACATATATTCATTTTCTTTCCCTATGAAATACGAAAACTTTGAGCATGCATGAAATAATAATGAAAACCTAACCTTAGCTAAATAATTTATTTACACTACTAAATTTTCTCTTGGACACTCCTTCCTCTAATAAAATTCATCATGCAACTTGGAATCTAAAGTATATAATTTTTCTTCAGATTATCTTACCTTTGGTATACCCCTCATTGATTAGAGTCGTCCTTTAAATTTACCTTGACGCTTCTTAGCTAGTGATCATTCTAGAACTTCTCCTTGATCTTTCCAAAGTCTCACTTTGTTCCTAACTATTATCATTTTCCAAGAAACATGAAACTTATTAGCGAGATTCAAAACAATGTTAGGTACAAAAAATTATTTAACTCGTATTGATCTAAGTGTATTCTTCATATGATACTTCTTCAAGAATCTAAATATTATATGCACACATTTGTTCTTAACAGTTTGCCCATTTTCATTTACTAAAGAGAATTTATCACAATAATCACTTACACTAGTTCATAAGAAAATCAAAATATTAAGCATGGAATTGGGTTAAATCATCTATTTATTCACCAAACTAGCATAATTGAACTTGTCAAGATGTCACATAATTTGTAGACGGGCTTGGGCCTCACAAGGACATCATACAAGAACATCACTATAATTTAATTCACTACACATAACTGAAGAAACCAACAGTAAATGACCATCTCACATAACAATACTAAAAGAGTAATAAACCATGATTACTTAAATACATTTCTAACATTCTTATAATGCTGAAATATATTTTTATCATATCCTAAGATTACAACACTTGTTTTATCAAAACAATATCTAATCATTACATTAAATTCATTTGCAACCCTTTTTCCAATTTAAGACATTAAAAATCTAAACAATATTTTGATAGGTTTAAACAATCACCAATCACCAATCTCGAGATTCTACATTATTAAGAGATTTGTCATACCCCAACTTACAAATTGGTAGACGATCAATTGCTTAAAATAGTCATTGCTACTTTAAGACTACTCATTCTTTTCTCCTACTCACTACACATTTTGCATTTATAGTTACATACCAAAATATACTGAAGTATAGAAATTGACCTAATTTCATTAATTCAAAAGAGCAATTCTAAAAAGAATAGTGACTACTATTATGTTAAACTCTAGTATATATATATATATATATATATATATATAAATTTACATACTTCCCATTCTTCAATCAAGAAATTATTATAAGTAAATGTTCATTTCTTTAAATATAATTACATCGAATATATAAAATATAATAATGAACTAAAGTTGCATTGTCAATCATAAACAATAATTATCATAACAATAAACTAACACCAATCTCCCAAAATGAAATAAGAATGTCAAAAAACCGGTACACCTTTAATGCATAACCCACTATCCTTATTCAAGAATTCAAGAACACATTTCTATTCCAATCATAAAAGCTACATGAGTAACAAGACCATATTTACCTCCTTACAATACTAATGCTTCTTTTTAACAAAAATCTTTCTATAAGATAACTCAAATATTAGAAACATTTATTAATCAAATACATATATCTTAATCAATAAGACCAAATTGAGTATTGTATGGATCTCACATTATTAATTTATAACCCATTTCTTATTTTCAACATTTATAATCCAACTAATGATCCGATTTATTAAGGAAATACTTCAATCCCAACTGAATTGTTATATTAGCATCTCTAGATTGATTACATAAAATCACATACCCTAAACACAATCAGCATCACAAGATAAACATTTAACATTAGACTTGATTAATACATCCTTTCATGTTGTACTTCAATATATCTGCATTTAAAATAAGATTAATTACAAATCATCCTATAAATCAAGAATATTCTACGACTATTCTAGAATAATTGTAGAGTTAATTGCTAATAGACTTATTTAATCTCATCTTACACTATAGTAAGAAGTAGTCGTTTGAATTATCTTTTATGTATATCATTCCTTTAGTTATAACCATAACTAACCTTGGAATAAAGTAATTCATTTTATTAGTAAAATTAATATAAATTGAAATTCTATGACACCTATCTTTTATTTTAAAATCATACTATACTAAAACATCTTCATGAAGTCTCGCCTACTACTTATAGAGAATTATATATACAACACATTTATTAAGACTAAACTTTTAACCAACAATATAAAAAGAAAGATCTTATCTAACACCTAACACACACATATACTAAGTGTCGATTGAAACGAAATGAGCCTAGATCAACATTAATCGAATAACTTAAATAGAAGTGATCCCGACTAAAGACTAAGATTTGTCTAATAGTCACGGCCTGCCACCAGCATGCATTCACCGCCAGGATAAGGAGAAAGACGAAACGTTTGCCCAAAGTAAATGTCGACAACAACATTGATGACAACACAACTATTACTATTGACATGGTTACAGATACTCAACTCCACGTAGGTTCCTTCTATTAGTGGCCGAATGAAGTAGGAGACCTGGCGTCCAAACCAAGGATGGCATAATTGTTTCCTGAATGTGATCTATATAAATGAGAACTAATCAACTATACCTGTTCCAATTTGGCAAGCAATTCCCTTTGCATGGATAAATAACTACTTCAAACATACCAATTAGGAAAGACGATTTCCAGAACTGTTTAAGTAAACCCCTTCGAATGGATAATCTGCTATTTCAAACAGACCAAGCAAGTAATATCGAATCCCATAGCCGTTAGACTTATCTCAGGTAGATGGTTTGTCACACCAAACAGATACTACAATGCACACACTTAGTGAGAGACTCCTTTCAAAAATATGACTTGCTGCATCGGGTGTGCCATGCTAGAAAGCCGAACCAGTTTACTATAAATAACTTAACAAACACCAGTATATGAAAACTTTAATGCTGAATACCCTTAAGAAATCGATGGTCATTCTCATGTTTGAATACTACAGAATAATATTACACACCGAGCGAAAACAATGAAGTTATATTATTTAATCTATGTTACCATACAACAAGATAGAGCATACTCATTTCATAACAGATTAAAACACGCATGCAGAACGCAATACAAATTCACTAAATGGATGTAAATATGCATGAATGAGACTAACCTCACCAAGCTCCGCAGATGTCCATAAATACTGAGGACCTAACTAAAAGATATACTTTGCATGGAATGCAGAATGAAGGTTTTTCATCGACTTATATTCAATAGATGTTCATGTATAAGGTTATTTCGAGAGGAGCAAGAATACATGTTCTTCTCATGCACCGACTCACATTTATTGTGTTGACATGCACGAAGCACATAAGATTCTTTCAGAGCATCGAAAAGAGAGGCACATGCGACACCCGACTGCCATGCATCATCAACACTAAGACAACCGTCAAGAGGAGATAACTTTTAGACATACAAACTGCCCTTATAAATTACAACAATAAGAGAATATAATTTGATCTGACAAGGACTCAGCAGGAAAGTGAAGGAGGATATACTACGCAGAAGGGATACCCTCCACAGGGTTTGGCAACGGTATAACCAATTCCTATTCCTATACAGAGAACCTGACTACCCGAATTTAGGAAAACCCAAACTTCATGGCACCAGGATAAAACATGGTTTGTGACGTGAACGAAACACAAGTCACAATCCAAACACGGTTTCAATATGTAAATTTTAAGAGAACAGACTTGGATGAGCATAGATGGCTTTTCCCATGAAAATCTATATATATATATATATATATATATATATATTAAAATCAATCAATGATTATTCTTGCTTTCTTTGTGCGAATTTCAAATGGACATTCCAACAAAAAAAATTTAATAATCTTTTCCTATTATAATTTATGCAGAATTCAAGCAACAAAGGTTATAACATAAACATTTTCTTTTCATGCATGCAAGATTTCATCAAAGAGGAAAACCTGGAAGCGTTTCCGTGAAACGGAGGATGAACACAACAAAACCCTGCAGATTCACACCTTCTACTTTCCATAATCAGAACACAGTCTTCAGACAATTTGCAGCTTCCATGATCGATTCCTCAAATCCAAATCTCAGAAAATATCTTTCAAAACAATCTTTATCTTTCCTATTCTTCTAAATCCAAAATTTGTCTATTCGAAAAAACCTCCCGTGTTTTCCAAAATTCTATCATTTTATAAAAATTCTCAAATTCCAACTTCTACTTTTTGTTTCAGCATGCAACACATGCATTAAATCAATTGACACAACAGTTTAACAAGACATGCAACTTAAGATCTGAACTCATGTTCTATTTTCGAAACATAACTTTGAATAGTGAAATCAATTTACAATATCGTTGCCCTTTTCGAAAACAAGATAATTTAATATTTTAATTTAATCGTATATAAAACTAAAAATAGCAATCTTCTTTAATTTAATTACATCATTAAATCCAAATAAAACAACATTAATTTTAATTTAACATAATATAAACATTGCAAACTTAATTATAACCAAACGACTGCAAGCACACGACAAATAGGAGACAAGACAAAAGGTGTGACGACAAATACTCATTCTTTTCAGATCGAAGACTAAGGACATAGGAAAAGTCTATCTCCCATCGATATTTCCATTAGATCATGGCACACTCAAACTTGACAAGCAGGTGGAGTTGATGCCTGTACTTGCAAACTGTGTAACACTGCACGATTAATCCAACATGTATAAATATGAAAGCACACCATGAAGAGGAATCACAATATAGCAAGGCATTCACTGATGAGTACTTCTAAATCATCTTCTTCACCGACTGACGTAAACATATAACTAATCGTAACATCATCATCTGTAAAACATAACATAGATAATCATCATCAAATGTTATCTTAAAAAAGTAAACATCGCATCAAATAATATTGTGTATCATCAAATGAGTTTCACAACCAATCAAGTAAATCATGACATAAAACATCAAAACAACATAGTCTCTATTAACAAACCACAACTCAAACAACAGAAAACAAAGCGTCATCGGGAGGGTCACTACATGGTATTTAGTTCATCTCAATGGATCATATTTGAATTCAAGTAATTAGGTAGGGTATATATATACATATATATTAAATACACATACGTGTTTATTGAAATATATATGGACATATGTATATGTATGAATATGTATATACACCACCTATTACATATAGGATATTAATAATATTATATTATTATTGCCTATTGATTTACATCTACATGTATATGTATATATGTATAGATACATATATAGACATATTGGAAATAACAAACTAGCTTACGATATGTTTGCAGGAGTTATATATGGATATATATAAGTATATGTGTACATGTAAATATATATATACATATTAATATTATATAATAAATATACATATTAAAGTAAAAATAATAAACATATATATATATATATATATATATATATATATTACTTACTAATAAGGTAATAAAATATATATATATATATATTTATAGAATTATTTATTACTTTGATATGTATATAAATATATATAATATTAATAAATTAATATATATATATAATTTTATAATGTAAATTATTGTTTATCCATTTCTCATCACATATTTGGAAATCGAATGTTTTCCAAGTATAATGGAAATTGATTTCAACTATTTTCATCATGGAATAATTCAAAAATAAGTAAGGCTTACTCTAATGTTTAAAAATAAATATTTGATGCATAACTATTGACTTAATAAAGTCAGTTTTGAAATATTTAATTTTTTTCCCATGAAATGGAAATGGCGGAAGAAGTTGAACCACGCGACTATGTAAGAGCACTTCGCTTGGGTGAAATAATCAACCATTCTTAATAACAGGTGTGAAAAAACCCAAGAGGTTATAGTTAAATAAACCAAGATTTTTTCTAGCAAGATGAATCACTTTCTTGTTGGTGCCATATTTTTGGAATTACCTGTAAGTGGCGAATTCTGATGAATAGTTGAACAATTCTGGTTTTTGTGTCTAAAATGCAAGTCAAATCGCTACCAAAATTATTGAGTGAGTGCCTTGGAACCCACCAAGGGGCTTTGAATAAGTCTAGCTATGTGTGTTGTTGGTTTACGTGCATTTTCATAAGGAAATGCATTGCATTTCATGACTCTATATAAAGGCTTTCAATTGCTAGGAATGATTACCAATTCACACTCTTCCACACTCTTTCACACTCATTCATATTCATTGATACTCATTATCACACATTCTTATTCATTTTGATTCTTGAGCAACTCCTTTGTCATTGTTGTGAGAAGTGAAATTCTATAGAAAGCCTTAATCTGTGAGAGACCATTGTTGTGTGAGAACAATTTCTAGAAAAGTGTTTTACTATAAGATATAATAGAGGAACTCTACAATCTAAGTTACTACATGAAAATACCATCATCACCTGTGAAATATTATTCCAGGCATGCATACTTTGTTCTCATTTCATCTTTGATTATTATAAAGTCACGCAACATCAATGAAGTACTATTCTTCTCTTTATATCTCCTAAAGTTGTGAAAACATGTTAGGCAAAAGTAATATGATGCTATTGTATGATGCTTTCATTATGAATTTCCAAAAGATGGATGATGTAAATAAGGTATAGGTAATGCATGATTGTATTAAAAAGTAATAGTCCATCTCCAAGATACACAACACATTTAGTTTCTATTCGCTTTATTTCTATGATCTCTATATAAAGGAGAGTACACGCTATGATAGATATTTATACCAGGACTGTGATGAGAGATAGATTCAAGTACAATATAGCCAGCTACGTTACTAGTTTAACTTAGGAAATCTAGCTAAAAAATCCTAGGAAATATTCATTCTCATGTAGGAGAGAATAGGAGAAGTACTTGTGATGCTGATTCATTCTAGTAGAAAGTACTTAATTGAGGAATTCAATAATGTTATACAAGGCACAACATACATATTTAATTTAACTAGTAATTTTGGAATGTAGGATGTCCAATTGGTACATAAGAAGTCAATGGTTTCTTTCTAAGTTATATTTTGCATTAAATTGTATGATTTCCATATATGGAGAGTATTTTTTCATTAGCTACTATATACTAGGATTGAGATGAGGATAGGAGTCAACTAAATTCTCCAACTTTAGTTATTGGGTTAACTTAGCTAATTTGAGCACTCCTAGGATAAATATTTCCAGTATAGGAGGGGATATGTGAATTACTTAATTATGCTGATTCATTTCTAGTAGTACAATATGATGTAGGATGTTTGTGGTACGGATTACCCATTAGAAGACAAAGACCTATGCATAGTGTAAGATAGCCCTATGTCAAATCGACCCTTAATAGTGTATGTGACAGTTGACCCTTAGTAGAAATTTTGTATGAAACATGTTGATCAAAGTAGTGTAATGTACCTACATCCTCCTAGATTGGGCGATGATTACACTATTAGTTCACCATGATCCCATAGTACATGCTAGAGAGAGAGTCTGTCAGATGCAAATGTTCTAGTTACATAGGAGAGACCACTACACTTAGTTGGTTAACAATATCGGTTACTCTACCAATCTCTTCATTGAAGGGAGGGCCATCTACCGAATGGTAGATGTGCAGGGGACAGCATTATAAGTCTGTGGTTGGTGTAAAAGCACCCAAGTGATGCTTCTCCTCCTGTTAAGGCTACTGAAGTACCAAGATTTGAAAGGCGGATTCCTGGACCTTCTTACTACTATTTGTTCTAGAGCTCATTGGAGCTAAGTTAGAAAAAGGTACATTTTAATGATATCAAGTTTCCACAATCCATATCGTTAATGTTGCATATGTTTCTGGATTAGATTGTGTGAGAGTTTTTTGCATAAAAACTCTCACACAATCTAATCCAAAAAGAGATGCAACATTAAGGTACGTTTTACCATTACTTGTGTTTATGAATTTATTGTAATAAAATGGAATCTTTAGTGTAATTCTATTATGATAACTTGTTCATATTTTATCAATAAAGGAAATAAAAATTATATTGCAATTACTTGTAGCACATTTATTTACTCTTTTGATGTAAATTGGAATTTTTTATTTTTACCGAAGGATCGGTTCATTACAAATGCAAAAGAACACATTCAAAGGTGAATGTATTGCAGAAAAATGAGATAAATAA
Organism: Sequoiadendron giganteum; assembly: GCA_007115665.2. NCBI lineage: Eukaryota > Viridiplantae > Streptophyta > Pinopsida > Cupressales > Cupressaceae > Sequoiadendron > Sequoiadendron giganteum. Next base: position 108,425,408 of record CM021105.1, on the reverse strand, counting down.
TCATGAAATGATAAGGACTAGGGAGAGAAAAGAATAGAAGGTGAAAAAGTTGGATCAATCTTCGAAAGTTTGTGCAGCTATTTGTGGATCAGATCCAGGTTGTTTGACTAAAAAGAAGATGTATGCACTCTAGGGCAGTGAGAATTTTGGTCGTCCATCAAGTGAGAAGTCCCAAAAGGTGGCTATGGGGAAGGTTATGCCACTTGTTGGGCTTCCCACTTAACCATACCAAAGTTATACCTCATGATGACTTTGATAAGGTGCGATAAAAGAAAATGACATTTGAAATGATGGTGTAAGGAATGTTCAAAGGGATTTTTATTTTTTTTATGCAAGGTCTCAATCTTAAGGAACATCATGTGCAATGTCACCAAGAGATGAAAAGTGCAAGTGGACTCATCTTGTATGCAAGAGAGTAAAAACTTATCTTGTATGCAAAAGAGGAAAAAATACAAATGTCTCATCTTGAGTGACAAATGTTTTCAAGAGAGGGATTCGCAAGAAAAATCAAATAAAATAATGAAATGTTAGTGTCAGTGTATCCCCCACTTTAAATTAGTTGCTAGCACCATTACTGTGAGAAATTTCTTTAAAGTAGAAGAAGGAGAGAAGGACATGAGAGCTTGTTCAGAAATCCCTATGTTGTGTCATATGCTTTCGATAAGTTGCATCATGAAGAGGGGAGTATGTCACATGGTAGTCAACTTAAGACATGTCATCCGCATCCCAAGCTTGCTCTTATATGTTCATGAAAGGTTAATGAGTAGTCAAAAGAGACAACAACAAGTGAAATACGAGGGAAGAGGCTTCCTAACCGCTTGCCCCCGCTTAGTGCAAGACAAGAGTGAGCCGAAAGGATTGATGAGATCCAAGGTAGAGTGAAAATAGATATCAATTAGAGGAATTAGGTGTCCCCACATAAGAAAGATCACCAAGCTCAATAAGATGTTAGATTTTACAACTCAAGGCCTTACATTCATTAGTGGAATGATCATGGACATAGTGGTAGGCACAAAAGGAATGCTTGTTGGAAAATTAATTTCGAGTGCAAGGAGGAAGGGAGATCAAGTGATCTTGGAGGAGTCTCAACAAGATACCCTCTTGATCGAAGGTAGAAGGTGATATTTTAGTGTGGAACAAAGAAGTGGCTTGCTTAGTACAGGAAGTCATACTTACACAAGGCACTACAGATTGTGAGATTTTGCACACTCCTTTGGAGGAGTGTGTAAAATCTAAATCATCAGTTTTTTGTGAGACAACATTAAGTGAAGGATTCTTTGTTTGGTGCGGTTGTTGCAAAGGATCACTTTTGGAAGGTGATTGAGAAGGATTGTTTGAGAGGGTGTTGACATTGGAAGAAGGTTTGATGATTTCAATGGAAAGAAAAAATTCAAGACCATGATTGATTGTTTGCATTATAGGCTTGATAGGGGTGTGGATACCATGTTCATTAGCACCACATCCTTTTCTATGATAGCCAAGTTGTTTCATGAGCTCATAACCTTTTCCATAGAGATTTTTCAGTGCTTTTGGATCAAGCGATTGTTCATTATCAGCTTCTTTGTCTAAATTAATTGAGGTGGATTCTTTCAAAGGATCTAACGAGTCTTGTGTGGATAACACTACGTTTCTATTGTCAAAGTCATTGTTTGTAATCTTGGATGCTCCTAGTAAAGGAGAGGTGAAGTCTAAGGAACCCCAATCATCATCTAAGGACTTGTGATGTATGCATTCCACTTGTTTGTTTGGTGTGAAGGTGGTGTAGGGTTTTGGTTTGTTTTTCTCAATTTGTTAGATACTAAACGGCTTAGGTTCAACATCAAACATGTACACTTTTTTTATTGTAGATGTACTTCATCTTACGATGAAGAGTAGAATGAAATCCATCCATCGCATGAAGCCATGCCCTACCTTAAATGATTTTATATGAAAGATCATGAGGCATAACATGAATCAATGTGTCTAATGTGGCCATTCCAACTATAAGAGGTAAAGTGATCACACCAAGTGGCTTTTGTCCGACACTGTCAAATCCAATGATAGATAAGGACATGGGTTGAATGGTTGTTTTATCGATGTGGATCCTATCCAAGAGATTGATACTACACACATTAACAATAGAGACATTTTCAACAAGGGTTTTCTTAATCCCTATGAAGTTGTATTGAGATATGATTACAACAACATCAACATGTTTTTCTACATCCAAAGGAGGGAGCTCACTTTGGTGGAAAAAAATTTCAACATTCACTCCTTGAATCATTGTTGCTATGTCATTTGTTTGCACATTAGAAGGGATAGGAATTTTTCGTAAGGCATCCTCCATCATGTTGTGATAGTGAGGGGAGGTTGAAATAAGGTCTCATAAAGATATTTTAGTAGGAGTATTCCTTAATTTATCAACAAGGTCATACTCCCTAAGGTGGGAATTTAATCAAGGGGAAGTAGGAAGGATGGGAGGTGATGAAGGTAAGGATCTAGAGGTTGGTTGGGGTTGGCACAAATTGTTTCAAGTGTAATGTGTATGAAAAATTGTATTATGACTCGGTTGCTGTGATACATTAGGCTTGGGTGGGTAGAGGATAAGTTTAGGTTTAGTTGTGGTTGAAGGGCGGTAAATGATGAGTTAATGTTGAATAATATTAACATACCCTAAGGAAGGAGAGCCTAATATAGGCTCGACATCTTCTTGTAAGGGTGTAATATTATTATGGGAGTGATCAATGATGGGATTAGGAGGAGAGGGTTTTATTTGATTGTCTAAGGTCTCCTTCGCTTGTTCCACACTATCTACCCTAGTAGGAGATCTAGCTTCATCAAGAGTAGGGGAGATAACATAATTTTCAAATAGATTATCCCAAAGGGAGAGAGAATGAGGGAAGGGGGGTCAAGAGTCTCATGATTCATGGGAAAGGTATCTTCTAACTCCAACCAATCCTCTTTGCATCAAGGAGGGGTATTAGGAGAAGGACAAGTTTGAGGGTCATGGTTATAGAGACTAGGAAAGGGGGTGATGTTTTCAGTTTATCATTGTTTAATGGCTGGAAAAGGGGAATGAGGAGGAGGAAGAAAAGCAAGACCATCATGACCATCAATGGTTGTGTCTTCTTTCACTAAGATATCTTTGTCACCAATGAGAGAGATATCAGGAGAAGAACAATTATGATTATCATGATTATCAATGCGTGTAGCTTCATCATTCAAAGATTTGGTGGATGAGCTAGAAGAGATGAAGTCATCAAGGGCTTCATATAACATGTATAAGTCATCACTACTAAAGGGCTTGCTATCGCTAAGTTTGTGAGTGGGTGCATGTCATGTTATTAAAGTGTTGTTTTTGTTTTCTAAAGATTCTGATTTAAATGATCTAGGAACTAAAGTTGAAAATGAAAATAACTTAATGCTATTCACAAGTACCATGAATGCTATTTAGAATGGAACCAAAGTTATGTAAACCTAAAATGCAATGTAAAGACATAACATGAAATGCAAGTTTCAGATTTCAAAGAAGTTAAATGACTGATTAGACTATGGAATGATCTAAAAATAAAATGTTGTAAATGCAAAAATTGAAAATGTGCAATGCATGAAATGAGCTAGTTTATGCTAGATTTAATTAAATGCATGATACATAAATACAACCAAATGATATAGATAGGTAATGACACAAAACAAAAGCATAAGAATATAGTTTTTGGCTCTATAAATGATAGTTTTAGGGCCTAAAGGGACTAGGTCACCCAGAGTGGAGACTTAGTCCTCTTGGTAATTTTTTTTGAGATTTTACAAAAGATTTTGATGGATTTAGGTGTTTTTTTTATTGGGTGATGAAAAACTAACATGCCAATGTAAAATTTTAGAGATGTGGAATGTTATAAGATGCAAAATATGCAACCTATATGCACTTTCACTAATGCAAAATTTGAAACCCTAGAATGCAACTTAAACAATACACAATGCAATGCTATGAAAACATAGGATAAGAATGTACACAAAATCAGACAAGAAGGGGGTAGGAAGGTCAGGTTCACCAAACTAAATCACCAAAAATAAAGAAGGGAAAGAGGATTCCCCAATAGGCTCCTAGGGTTTTTCACTTAAGAGCTTGGTTGAAAGAATGACTCTCTTACACACTAATGTGTTTTTGGTGTTCATTCACGAGGGTTATGGGCTTAAAGTGATTTTTTTGGAATGCCCTAAATGATGGAAATGGAAAATAGAAACTATTTATTGAATATAAACTAGTGAAAAGTAAAGTGATGGAAAACACATTGAGATATACAAATGAACTAAGAAATGTAAAAAAATTGTAACAAAAACTTATGAAATTAAAGATGTGCATCTGAAGGCTAGAGAGAGATGTCTTGGAGGTCTAGAAACCTGGAAAAATTGATGCAAAAGTGGAGGAAACTTACGCCATTCTGGGTGACCTAGTCCTTTTTTTATGAAAGTTTGCTAAAGCCCGTTTCTGTCAAAAGGGTACTCAGATCTATAGAAAACCCTAAAATGCATATATGGTGGGACTAGGTCACCACTAATGGTGACCTAGTCCCTTTCAACCTTTTGGGAAGTCTAAAAGTGGAATCGGGAGGTATTAGTATGCACTTTCTACTCCTTGAGGTATCCAGATCTACAACTTTGATTCTTGACCTGTAAAAGACTTTTAATGGACGTTTTTACCTATCCAACAAAGAGGTATATTAAAAAAGCTTTCAATCCACCCTTGAATTATTTCCAAGCTTCCAAGATACCTAAATATGCAAACACATAAAGAGAGAGAAGGAAATGTTGATTATTAGCATATGGGGGTTTGCCTTGGTCAAGCCCCTTTGTAGATAATTAAATCTAATGAAGAAACAAAATAAGAAAACATCAAATTTAAAGTAATGTTTTTAATACCTTTCCATGACGAGAGATCTTGAGTTGCATCAATGGAGGATTAATCCCCTGAGTGCTTCAGCGAAGAAGTCTTGTTGACCTAGGATACAAAACCCTAGCTTGCTTGAGAAGAGAGGTGTATGAGTGCTTGAGTGAATGAACTAGTTATGGTTTGAAATGAATGGAATTAGAATAGGGTGAAAAATATGAGAAAAACCCTTATTTATACACTTTATGCCCTAATTTCCCTAAAATAACACCACACAGGTCGACCTTAGGGTTTTAGAGTCAATCTCAAAAGAAATTTAAGTTAATTTTAATTTTTATGCCACATGGGAGTAGGTCACCCAAGGTGGCAACCTAGTCTACCTGGGAAAATCTGAGTGGTGGTCAGGGATTTAAGTGTGATTATTATTGTTTGTCGAGATTGTCTCACAAAACACATTGAAGTAAGGCTTGTATGCACATTAAGGGGTCATTATGCCATGAGAAAGGGTTAATTTAGTGATGAAAATCCTAGGAAAGTTTGAAAATGTTTTATAACACCTTACAACACTTTGGAACAAGGCTTCAAAAGTGGTAAAAAAGAGGTTGAAAAGGTCCAAAATCCATAGGCAAGGGCCCAAATGAGTGAAAAGTGTCAAAGGATACACTTTTTGGCCACACAAAGAGATGCCACACACAAATTGATCGGTGGATGCCTTGATTACTTGAAAAAACTATTAAAAGTTAACTCATAACACATAATGGATATCTACAACTAGCATGTATCTTATAACTCAATACATCCTTATGATTTGGCATGATTAATCATGTGATGTAGGAAAAGTGATCACTAGGTTTCACTAGGATTTAACTACTTTTCAATTACAAAACATTAGAATTCAGATCGACAAGGCTATGTGATTAATTTGGAGCCTAAATGGTGAGTCAATCAACCTTGGATTTGATTTTTTTGGAGGGTTGGAAATCAATTTTTGATGAAAATGAAATGACAAAACTAACTATGAAAATGCAACATTCTATGATGAATTATTAAAATATAGAATATGGTAGAGAAATTTGAGTTCTTGTAAAGTATAAGGTATATTTTTAAATACAAAGGTACCCTCAACACCCTAGACTAAAGCCCTAATTTTGCAAAAGGATTTTGTAGTCCTAAGGTGCTTAGTTGTAATGATAGAAAATGTACTCCTTAATATGTTGGCTTGATTTAGTGTTGTAATGTGTTTAACACATTCACATTAGGTCTTGGGCCCTCATGAACTAAGTGGACCTAATTGTACCTCATTTAGGGTGTTGGGTGATCCCACAATACTGGTTTACAATTTTTGGGCAAACTAGACACTGGACTGATTTTTTTAACTAAATCTTCACTTTCGAGCTCCTCTAGTGGCTAAACCCTGAGGAATTCGAAGATGATTCAAAATAGTGATTTGTGATGTTTTTTCTATAGATTCTAAATATATTTTATTAATTTTTTTTGGAATTAGATTGCTTCTTTTTTGATCTCGTTCAAAAAATACCTTTTTCTTAAAAAAATAGCATTTTTAAGGAGTGATGCTCACAGTATACAACATAATTTTTTTTGTATAAAGGATTAAATTCTATTTTTTCAAATTTAGATTTGTAACTATGATATCTAACTAGTTCATTTGGTTTCATACTATTTTATTAAATATTTTTTCCTTAGTCAATTTTTGATGTCAAACCAATTACAATTCAGACATAGGCAGACCGTATACAACATAATTTTTTTTGTATGTGTCAAAATTTAATTTAAATTTTTTCAATGGAGCAAGGAAATCAATACCCAACCTAATCATATTTTTCAATTTTTTTTTGATAATCTGCTATTTTTCCACATGTGCAGAACAAAGAGCTTGATTGTCGCTGAAAACCCTATGTTTAATAAAACTAAAAAGCAAATACATAATAAAACCAAAACATATTAAAATTATATTCATTGGATAGCTCATTTTGAGGACTACCATCTTCTAGTTGGTTCTTTGAAATATCCTCCATTTTCATCCTCAACCCGAGTTTCGAAGGGAAAAAATCTTGAGTTTTTTTGTGTCAAAGGGTGGGAAGGTGGGAAAAGGGGGGTTTGAGTGAACCTAAGGGGTTTGATCGAACCCCCAAGTGAACCCCCTTTCCACAATGGGAAAATGTGGGTTCTCACATTTAAGGGGTTTTCTCGAACCTAGAGTTTGTTTGAACCCCCCCAAAATGATTTTTTTTTTGAATGGGGTCATTTTTTGGAAGTTTTCCTTCATCACTCCAATTGTAAACCACTTTTATGGGTTCACCCTATTGTAAAGTTTTTTACCACAATTTCACACTAATCTAGGGTTTTATTAATTAATGGGGCTTCTTTATGCCTTATTTGGCATTATTTTGCATCGACAATCCTTAATGAATGCACCTTTCTGAGGCTAATCCCAACACAAACCAACATCCAATCATAATTCAAGTGTTTTTAGATAGTATGGCCCAAATTTAGTGATTTGGGACTCATATGCCACCTTGGGCATATGAGTCCCACCTAAGCTTTGGGGCCCCAATCTAGATTTCACATGAATTTAAGCTTTTCTTGAAAAATATGTCCCATAGCCTAGCCTGTGGGACTCATACACCACTTCTAGTGTATAAGTCCTGTGTGGCCTAAAATTAAACTTAATTCAAATTCTTGGCAAGATTTTACCCTCCTAGAGCTGATGTTGGCTTATAGTATTGTAATTTAGAGTAATTTGGCATAAAAAAGCATAAATACAAGGCTATTTCACTCATTTTCATCCAGGACTTTCATGAGAGCATCCTTATAGTGAATTTTAGTTCACAAAAGAATTCAAGAGTTTACAAGAGCATTGAAGATCCTTCAAGAGTTGATAATCAAACTTTTTTTAGCATTATTCAAGTATCAAACATCATGTCAAATTCATCATGCATCATGCTTGATTTTTATCTAACAATTGTGATGGAGAGTTTCATGATTCAAACTAGTATTCAATTCAATATCTTCATCCATTGGAGCCATCTTATACATGTTTGCAGTATCTTGTTCTATGGTTTGGTGAGTTGCAACATTATAATTTTTTCATTCATCATTCTTCCTTTCAATTTTATTTATTTTTAAGGTTTGATTACCAAAATGGAGTTTGACCAAGGTAAACCACTTTCTATTAAAAAAACATCATTTTTCCCTCTCTTTAGTGTGTGATTTGTAGATCTAGGTTGAAGAATTTATAAGGAGAAATATCAGAAAGAGGTTGTTACAGTTACAAATTCATTCAAGTAGTCACCTTGTTTAGAAGATCATTATAGGACACCTATATAATAGAATTTAGTAGTTCAAACCCGAAAACCAAGATAAGAAGATAGAGTATAGATTGAAGAGCAAAGTCAAACCATCATCCCCCAAAAACTTCAAACTAGAATAATACACCACTTCTAGCATATGAGTCCTAGTACTATCAAATTTTTACTTTTAATCAATTCCAAACTTGTCTTTGTTTGATTTTTGTCCCTACCCAAAAACCTTAATCTAGGACTAAATCACCCAACCTAGTGTATGAATCCCAGTTTGCATTAAATTTAGTATTTCCAGCATTTCAGGACTTCATTCAAGTTGCTACATATTTCAAGTTGCATCTTTTTGATCTCTCACCTTTCTATTTTGTTTTGCGTTCATTTCTAGGTCATTTTATTATAGCCTTGCATATCATTAAGTTCCATTATTAGGTCTTGCATATTATCTATCTTTCCAAGCCCTAGCCTTGTGGTGAACCCCTTTTTAGGTTCTAATCATACCCTAGGACACCTTTAGCATATCTCTCTCTTTCATTCCATTGAGATATCTAGGGTTTATGCGAATGTAATAATAGCAAAATAGGAACTCCTCATTGTGCTTCATCTCCTAAAAGGTGGAGCACCCATTTTCATCATTACATTTTGGTGAACCTACATTTAGAACATCTTACTTTTGATTTTTAGTGCATCATCATCCTAGATCTAGCTTGCATTAACATTGCATTAGGTTTTGCATTAGTTAATTAGCATTTATGGTTTCTAAATCGTTCATTAGTGAAAGTGCATATAGGTTGCAATTTTGCATCTTGCATCATTAAATATCATCTGAAAACTACATTTTCACTTTGCCTCGACATCATACAAACCAAAACTCATTACTTTCACTTACAATTTTCTAAAATCTTTGTAAAAACCCTAAATTGGGACTGATACACCCCTCTAGGCAATTTACTCCCAATACAGGTGGTTTTTCCTAATTTCTGGGTATTATGTGGTGATTGTTATTCAACATTCAAACCTCTAAAAAACCTTTTTTGGGACTCACACATCCCTCTAGAAAATTTATTCGTGTTTCATATTTTAAATTACATTTTCTAGCATTGAATTCTCTATTATTTTTATTTTTTTGTTGTTAGTTAGTTATCAGTTTTGATTTGCAAAGTTTATGTTTTCTTCATTTCATTGCATTTAGCTTCATTACATACATTGAATAATTCTAGAATTGCATTTGGATCTTTTATTCAAATTTCTTGAATTACATTTCATCATGGATATGTTCTTTGTTAAGTTGTGGATGTCTTTGAAGTCCTTAATGGATGTGTCAAGTTGTGCTTTTGGAAATGATCCTAATGAAATCTTACTTACTCATGCTCACTCAACTCATAATACATGTTCTCCTCACGATGTTGAAATCACTGGAGAAGATGAACAACATGAATAAATTCCTAAATGATTATCTTAATAACCTTGAGACTAATACATCGTTTCACCCTTCAATCAAACAAACACCACCCCCTATCATCCCACCACTTGAGATGGGTTTTTACCTACATCTTGAAACTGAAACAAAAACCAAATCTAATTTCCCTATGTACAATAGGTGAACCTAGTTCCTCTACTCAAGAAAACACTCAACTATTCTATGTTAACAAAGTTACAAACACTCTCATCAACCTAGAAGAGATGTATGCAAAAGGATTCACAATCTCGAGAAAACAAGGATGTGATACAAGTGAAAATTAAATTCATCAACTCTTAGACAAAAGACCAACTAAAGATACTAAAGGGTTAGGATATCAACATTCAACTCCTAATATGAATTTACTCCTTCCCAATGAACAACCAAGAACTCCTAATGATGATAAGGATGATAGGATCATCTTAGGTCCTCCTCTTCAACATTCAACTTGGGAAATTGGTGAATTTAGAAAGAAAAGAAGACCTTACAAACTAAAGAAACTACAATTCCGTTATCCACCAATTACAATTGAAAAAAATTTATAGATACTTTGACACCAAGGACTGATTACATTACCACCTATAAGATATTATCAGAAGCTAAATCCTAAGAATACAAAAAAATCACATTGTTGATATCATCAGATTATTGGACATAATACTGATGAGTATTGTTCTTTACAATAAATATCTTAAAATATTGATATAGAAATCATCCCTTAAAGCATGTCCTTTTTCTCCTTTTCATGTTATAGTTGTAGGATCCCAACATGATCACTATTACATGCCTTCCATGTATTGCAAATAATTTCAAAATGCAAGGATCTCTTTCACATCACCTACCTCAGGTCATTCTTTTCTTACACTCAGTGGCGACAAGAATTAGATAGCCTTGTTCTAGAAACAAACTTTTTGTTGTCTCTTTGGATAGTTTTCCACCTTTCATATACAATGAACACAATTAGGATGTGAATGACCTCCTAATAGGTTGACTCACATGTGCCTCACCAGCTCTTTAAATTCTTTAATTTTCTTTTTTGTAATTACATGTGTGTAATGTGATCCATCATGTCATTCTATTTTATTTTTCTCTCTTTGTGACATTCCTCTATTTGTACCTACATTCTTCTTTATGTCATAAATCTTTTAGATTTTCCTTTATCTTTTCATTTGTCTCATGTTTTCCTTTTGGGGATGATGTAAGGCATTAACACATTCATGTCTCTTCTATATTGACCTAAAATTTTTCTTCTTTGATTTCACTCTCTTTGTGTCATTCTTCCTATTCTATGAGTATTTGGGAAATGATGATAGTTCCAAGCTCTCTAAAATAATGTAGCAAGGACATACTAACCCAAAATCCATGGATTCCTCATGTGTTTGGAATTTTATTTTGGGGGAAACCCCTCTTTTCCTTTCATCATGTAGCTTTATTTGGAAACATATGACTTGGCATAGGGCTTTCCAAGTTATCTCTCATGTATTTTTTATTGTTAGCATTTATCATTTGCTACTTTAACTAATTTCTCATAGCATGGTGTTTAGAAATTTCTGTAAAGTGGGGGCATACATTGGCACTATTCCTTTGCATTTCATGTTTTAGTGTAGAGTCTTCTTAGTTCATGTGATTCATCTTTCTCTTTGTGGTGACATTGGGTTTGATGTCCCTCAAGAGAATGATCTCTCTTAGCATATTATATTCCTCTTAGTGGCTTGATGCAACACACTACACCTACTAAGTTGTGAATCTTCTATTATTTGGTTGGTCCTCTCTTGGAGACATTACGTAAGATGTCCCCTAAGTTAAGACCTGACATGAAATAAGAAAAACTCCATTGGGAGTTCACTACATTAAACATTTTCAATTTTAGTTATATAGACACCTTGCACAAGACACTTTGTATGTGTGTGGAGCCATCTAATTTGTTCATGAATTTTAAGCAGTTAAATTTTTTCTTACCTCATGAAGCTGAAAGTTCATTGTTGTGTGGTGCCTTGTCAAAGTTATCAGGAGGTATAGATTTTATCTAGTTGAATGGGAAGTTGAACTTAGGAATAACTTTCCCATATCCACTTTCTTGTCTGTTTGAGCATATACTAGTCATGTGTGTATGTGTCTCACCACTTTGGATACTCACCCAGTGGATAGCTTGGATTTCCATTTGCTCAAAGTGAGAGTGCATTTTTTGAAAAAATAGCCTAGATCTGATCCACATCGCGATGGAAAAATGTTTGAAGGTTTATCCAAACCTTTTATTTTTTCTCACCTTTTTATCTTTGGGAGTGTATTCTTGAGCCTATTTGTTGCTCCTTATATCATTTTCATGTGTGTTCCTTTGTGCTTATGTTGGTTTGCCATGGGATCTTGATCTTGGGGGCTTGATCATCCCTCTTGATCATTGTCATATTGTCTAACTAGAATTGGTACATTTAAACCCTTCTTGATGTGAGTTTGAAGCAATTTCCACCTCTCACTAAAGTGGTGGCTAGATGGAATTAAGGAAAATGTACTCCCTAATATTTTTCCTTGATTTAGTGTTTTAATGTTTTTAATGCATTCACATTAGGTCTTGAGCCCTTGTGAACTATGTGGACCTAATTGTACCTCAGTTAGGATGTTGTAAAGTTTTGCACCATAATTTCAAACTAATCTATGGTTTTATTAATGAATGGGGCTTCTTTATGCCTCATTTAGCTTTATTTTGCATCCACAAACCTTAATTAATGCATCTTTCCAAGGATAATCCTGACATAAACCAACATCCAATCATAATTGAAGTGTTTTTGGATTGTATGGCATATATTTAGTGATCTTGGACACATCGGCCACCTTGGGCATAAGGGCCCAACCTATGTTTTGGGGCCGCGATCTAGATTTCACATGAATTTAAGCTTTTCTTGAAAAATGTGTCCCATAGCTTAGCATAATGGGACTTATATGCCACTTCTAGCGTATGAGTCTCATTTGGCCTAAAATTAAACTAAATTTGAATTTTTGGTGGGATTTTAATATTGTAATTTTGCATAATTTGGCATAAACAAGTATAAATACAAGGTTATTTCACTCATTTTCGTCTAATACTTTCATGAGAGCATCCTTATAGTGAATTTGGGTTCACAAGAGCATTTAAGAGCCTTCAAGAGTTGATTATCAAGTGTTTTAGAGTATTATTCAAGTATCAAGCATCATGTTAAAGTCATTATGCATCATGTTAAATTCATCATGCATCATGTTTTTTTTTGAGCTAACAATTCCGATGTAGGGTTTCACGATTCAAGTTAGTATTCAATTTAGTATCTACAATATTCAAGAAAGATTCAGTATCTACACCCATTGGAGCCATCTCATAGATGTTTGCAGTATCTTATTCTAGGGTTTGGTGAGTTGCAACATTAAATTTTTCTTAGTCATCATTCCTCCTTTCAGTTTTATTTCATTTCAAGGTTTGATTACCAAAATGGAGTTTGACCAAGGAAAACCCCTTTCTACCAACAAAACAACATTTTTCTCTCTTTAGTGTGTGATTTATAGATCTAGGTTGAAGACTTTCTAAGGATGAATATTGTAAAGAAGTTGTTAAAGTTCCAAAGTCATTCAATTTTTCACCTTGTTTGGAAGATCATTGGAGGACAACTACAAAGTAGAATTCAACAATTTAGGTCACCCAAAAACCAAGTTGAGAAGATAGAGTAGAGATTGAAGAGAAAAGTCAAACCTTGCGCCCCCAAAAGAACCAAACTATACTGATACACCACTTTTGGTGTATGAGTCCCATTATATTCAAATTTTCAAATTTTAGGAGTTTCAGACTTGACTTTGCTAGATTTCTATCCCTGCCCAATAACCCTAATCTAGGACTAAATCACCCAGCCTAGTGTATGAGTCCTAGTCTACATTAAATTCAACATTTTAAGAATTTCAAGACTTCATTGAAGTTGCTACAGATTTCTAGGTGCACCTCTCTAATCTCTCAACTTTCTATTCTTTTTTGCATTCATTTCTAGGTCATTTTTCATATTCTTGCATATCATTAACTTTCATAATTAGGTCTTGCATATTGTTTGTCTTTCCAATCCCTAGCTTGGTGGTGAACCCATTTTTTGTTTCTAATCACACTCTCAAACACCCTTTAGCAGATCTCTCTCTTTCATTCCATTGAAATCTCTAATGTTTCCTTCAATGTAATAATAGTGAAATTGGAACCCCTCACTGTGCCTCATCTTCTAAAAGCTAAAGCACCCTATTTCCATCATTACACTAGTCTATAGCTCATTTTCCTCTTATTTTACTATCAAATCTTCATTTGTTTCTAAGATAGTGGAATTTTTATATCATGTCAAGTTGTAGGGCCTTAATGCATAAATAATCTATTTTTTTCAATCTTATTCTAATCCTCTTCAAATCTATAACCTACACATTTAAAAGGAGAGGAAGGGTTGTACCATATAGGTGATTTCCTTGGTCAGACCATATGTTTGGATTTCTCCCTCCATAATGAAAAATTGATGATAAAGAGAGCTTATCTTTTTGAGCAACAGAGGCCAAATGACAATAGATCAATGAATCAACAACTTTCTATAACTCATCACTTAGATCTAATCTCCTTAATGGACTAAAGTCATGCTCATAACCTTCAAGGATTCCTTGTTGCTTGACTTGATTTGATTTGATCACCTATAAGTTTTAGTACACAAACAAAATAAAAGTAAACATGAACATAAAATCACATAATATATGACATGATACTTTAATGATAAAGTATTATAATAATGTTGATAAACCTTCTCTTGACTATCCTTGACTTATTTTAGGATCTTCAATTTTCTCAATAATTCTGAATGATAGAATGACTAGGTATTTATATGCAATTCTTCTAATTTATTGAAACTTAAATCCCAATTGCCAACATTTAGGATTCAAATTTTATATAATAAATCAGCAATATTAACATATTTTAATTTGGGGCCATTTTAAGAGGACAAGTTCACAAAAGGCACCCTTGTCCAAATCCACTTTTCTATGGTCTAATGTTTTGGGGGGAAAATATTAAATACATAGTTTGGTATTGCATATCTTATCTTGCAATAAATGTTTAAAATGGGACATGGAACACATAACATCAGAATTTAGATGCATAATTAGGTCTAAGAACATATGAGGGAGAAAAATATAGCGTGAAAATGTAAAGGGTGAAATTTTAAAATGCTATAGATCATAATAGCTCCTCAGACATAAATTTCTAAATTCATCTTGATGTCTTGCAACTTGAACTTTATTGATGAAAGTTTTGTAATAGTGTTGCTAGTTCTTCCCTTGATTTATCCTAGCCGATTTTATGATCTTCAATTTTCTCAATTGATTTTCTAGCCCTCCTAAGGATTTTAAATGAAGAAAAAGAATAGTATTTATATGCAATTATTATAATTTACTAAAATTCAAATGCTGATGGTTGACAAATGAAATTAAAAATTTAAATAATAAATTACCAACACCAACATACCAAATTTGGAGCCAAAAGTGCTAGTTTAGGGCATAGTGTACCCTAGACTAGATTCCTACCTTTTTAGGATCAAAAGTGTTAGGGGAAAAATATTAAATGCATAATTTGATTTCACATGTTTTATTTTCCAAATAAATTAATAAAATGTGTAATAAATGCATAATTAGTTCCAAGCACGTAAGGGGGAGCTAAACCAAGTGTTAAATTGTCAAGGGTGACAATATTTGATGATACAAATACAATATTTCATAGCTTGTCTATTCCACTCTTTATTCTTACATGCTATTTTAAAATGATTCTTCAATAGAGAAAAAGTACAACCATATAGATACCTTATGATCTTTAGTAGCCTACATGAAGGCTAGTGGTTTCTTCCTCTATCATTTTTTTCTTTCTGATGTGTCTTAGGAATGAGCCATTGCTGATTTACAACATGATTTTATTGGTAGATTTATTGGGAGAAGACCCAATATTGATAGTATTCATAGATGGGCCTTTGATTGCTAGTTTGATTCTTGACTGCAGAATGTGAAGGATGTGCCAAATGGTTTCCTTTAGTTCTCTTTCAATACTAGTGATGATTGCTCCTAAGTTCTTTTAGGTGGCCCAGAGTCTTTTGGTAAAGATTTCCTTTTCCTTCAATGTTGGATGGTTGGGTTCAATTATTTTAAGAATTTTTTTTCCCCTATTTGGGTTTGTCTCCTCGAGTTCCCTTTGGAATTTTTGGACAAAGATATTTTTCAAGGTATTGCTGATAATATTTGTTAGTTAATGTAGTGTAGAAAGATTCATACCTTTTCATTTTCACACTAAATTTGAACCTATTTAAGCATCACTTGCATTAAACTCCCTTTAGGTAACTTACTATGGCCCCCTAAGACCCCTTTTTGTGCATTCCGAGGCATATTTCAATTGTAAACCCAACCAAAATCCACAAACAACCTTTAATCTTGGCAACCCACCTTTTAAAACTACAAAATAAGCTTGGTGGCACCAAGATTCCCTTGGTGGCATCTTAGTACCTCTTGTTGGGACCAAGATGCCACCTAAGGTGTCTTGGTCTCGAGGGCTTTGATTTTGAGAGTTAAGAGTGAGAAATGAAATATTTGGTTTAAATTGGAATTTTGTCGACCTTTGGGATCTAATAATTAGGTTATTAGATAGGAGTGCCTATAAAAGTAAGATTCACAACCATTTTTCATCTAATTTGAAGGTTGAAGAAAGTTGAGATAAGAGAAGCAAGTAAGGAAAATGGAGAGTTTCAAGAAGAAAGGAATTGAAGCCTTGGAGTATCCTTCTAGTGTTTTTGCAGGTTTTTGAAGTCTATTTTCAAGTCAAGATCTAGCATTTCCAAATATTAATGATGGATTCCTATAGAGGATCATGAGAGATTATAGGTTGGAGATGCAACTAGACATACTTCCAAGCCTAAAGACTTGTTTCTTGAGTGATTCCATCTTCCATTGTTGTTCTATTTTCTACCTAAGTAAGGTACACTTCATGTTTATGGCTTATTAGGGTGATTTAAAATTTCCTTTGTAGGTAATTTTCATTTCCATTTTAGGAATTCCATTCTAACACATTTGAATAGGGTTTATCCATGTTCTAGCTTGCATAATATTAGACACACATAATATTAGGGCTGACACACATTTCAAATTTCAGATCTATGCTTCTTCATTAATGTGTAATTACCAAACAAGGGGTTTGACCAAGGAAAACCCCCATAAGCAATCAATCATATTTTCTTTGTTTTGTAGGTTATTTATAGGTTCAGATTTGAAGACTTGGTGAAAAAGGATGCACTAACTTTAGATCTCAAGATCACATTCAAATATTCCAAAACTTGAGGTCAAGACTAACACAATAGTCAGGTCTTTTTAGTCCTCCCAAGGGTATTTTGTAGAGATTCTTCTAGATTCTGTTTCAACATCTGAAGATTTTGCATTTACCTCAAAAATAAACAATGAGGCTAAGACAATAGTAAGGGTGTATTAGGCTTCCCTAGCATATTTTGATAGTATTTTTTGCATTTCCAGAATCCTCATCACATTTCTACACTTCCCAAGTATACATACCCTAACTTGTTATAGCTTAATTTCATCATTTACAATCATGATTTGACTTATATTACTAGGTTTTGTGAGTTCAATGTTAATTTGTCTTTTCCAATCTTTTTCATAGTGGTGAACCCTTCGAAGCTTACAAGAACCTCCCTAGGTCATCCTTGTTGAGAATTGACTCACCTTTGGGTTGGTAGTCAGGCCAATTTGGGATCCTACGGCATTCTTAACTGAACAAGTGCTTGGGAGAAGAGTGGTGTTCTATGACCTAAGTTATATTTCACCCATCTCCCATTTCACCTATTGTTCATTTTAATGAACCTAAATTTTTTAGAGCATTCATTCCTTTTTCTAATTTATATTTCATTAAATTCATAGATCTAGGTTGAATTTGTTCTTGCATTGCATCTTGCATTAGTAAGAGTGCATATAGATTGCATTAAATTTATTTTTATCTTTTCTTTCTTGCATCATTTTATCTCATTGATAAAATGAAAAGTGCATTATCAATCATCCTAATTGCATTTAAAAACATTTTTATTGCATTCAAAATTGAAAAAATTGCATTCAACTTTTCATTCAATTACTTATCATTAGTTACTTTTTCTTGCACTAATTTACATAGTTTTTTCTTTCTAAACATCAGGTCCCTGGGTAGGCAACTTGGGAACATTGTTATCAACTAATATTTTTCTATTTTTCTACAAAAATCCTCTGTTGGGACTAAAACGCCCTTACTAATGTCTTAGTACCTCTGTGGGTTTCTTGCTCAGAACCTTGTCTAAGTTGTTTTCTTTCTATTCTAGTTTTTGGAACCTCTAGATTTCATCAGCAGGACAAAGATACCCTTCTTAGCATCTTAGTCCCTATGGATTTTGAGGTTATAGTTTTTAAAGTTAAACATTGAATTTCTAGGCTTCTATTTGCTATAGCTACTTTGTTGTTTTAGTTTGTCAATTTACTATTTCATCATTTTCATACATCATTTTTACAATTGATTGATAGATATAGATTATTTCACTTTCATTTTGTTAGACGTAGATTTCATTTTACATTCATTAGAAAACCAAAACACAAAAACCAAACAGGAATACATTTATGGTTAGCATGTCAAAACCCTTCTTCCAAGTTAGTGTAACCCTCAAGCCTTTTAGCAGTGATGACTTTGATATGTTAGATTAAGCCCTTAAGGACTTCATCTGGAAAGGTTCATCCACTAAGGCTTCTTCAAACAAACCTAAAAAAGAGAAGTAAATTTAATTATTCCTTAGCTTATCCTTTATCCACCTTCAAATAAACCTCCAGCTACAAATAAACCTATCTTTATACTTGAATCACCTAAGAAAAATGTGTTGCAACAATCAAGTTATAATACTATTTCTCATACATATAACACAAGGAATAATAGACAACCTCAACCTAATCCCATTTTTTTATCATTTCCTAATCCTATATTGTCTAGTATTCATTATTTAACATCACATAATGGAAAGGAGTATGGTCTTGTTGAGAAACTTAAGAATACTCCCACTAAGATTATTGGTGGAATCTTATTCAAACTTCACCTAGTTACCACACCATGCTTCAAATAGCCTTACATAAAATTGTGATCTCTCCTAGTACAAATGCAAATGATGTAGCAACTCTAATACAAGGAATGAATATAGTTAATGTTGATATTACCTTTAACCAACATGAGCTCCCTCCCTTAGAAATGAGAAAGAAATATTGATTCATTCATGATAATAGCTAGATACAATAGCACGAGAATAAAAAGGACCCTTGTTGATAATGGATTGGCTAATAACATGTGTGGTTATAACCTTTTAGATAAGTTGAGAGTTGATAAATAAAAAATGAAACCTGATTCCCTATCAATTTAAGGATTTGACAACGTAGAAAAGCAACTAATCGGTGTGATTACTTTACCTATTATAGTCAGAAAGGCTACCTTACAAACTATAATTCATGTTATGCCTCATGACCTTTCATACAATCTTCATCGTATCATGAAGTATATCTATAAAAACAAGTTATACAAAATTGAAATGAACCTCGAGCCTAAAAGTTGTTTACAAATTGAAAAAGGAACCACAAGTCCTTTGAAAACATTAATTCCAACATAAAAAATAGAACCTATGAAAGAGGAAACACAAGAGATGGAGAGGGTGTCAAAATTATCAGATGATGATTAAGGTTCCTTGGAATTCACACCTTCATTTATGGGAGAATATATAATCACAAGAAAAGAGGATGAAAAAACAACCAATGGTTATGTTATTACATAACTCAATAAAAAACTCACAAGCATCTATCTCATCTACTCTTGAATAAGACACAAGCTACACAACAAAATTTGATGAGATAGATTATCAGAAACCACCAAACCCAAAATAAATTGAATGGCTTTATCGAAGAGGTTATGAACTTATTAAGCAATTGGGTTATAGTGAAAAAATATGTGGAAAGAAAGAACAAGGAATTCATATTCTTGTGGAACCTAACACATAAAAAATAAAAAATGGTTTGGGATATTTTCCTTCTAAAATAACACAATCAAACAAGGGACCTTCATTAAACATCAACACAATTATGTGTAAACAAAAAAATAATATTATCCTGAAGCATCCATAATTGCTTGATATGAATTCTGAACCATCATGGGAATACTTTGAAGATGACAAAGGCTTGAAATAAATTCTAGGATTTTATGATAAATCATCTACTCCTCCTCGAAATAAAAATTTCACAT